>CAUYQV010047950.1:0-16829 GCA_963574575.1 Galagoides demidoff
GCTGCAACCAAAAAATGGCCAGGCGTTGTGGCGGGTGCCTGTGGTCCCAGCTACTTGGGAAGCGGAGGCAGGAGACTCACTTGAGCCCAGGAGTTGGAGGTTGCTATGAGCTGTGATGCCATGGCACTCTACCCAGGGGGATAGCTTGAGGCTCCATCTCAAAAAAAGAAAAAAAAAAGATGCTCCCCAAACTCCAGGGATTGGTAGGAAAGAGGACACTGCCTATTCCTTGCCTTGTGCCTCAGGCCAAGGCAGATATCTGCCTCTTTCCCCTTCTATGAGAAGTAGCCAGATGGGACAGTTAGTGTCCAGCCAGGTGGCAGAATGAGCATGGAGCCTGGATCTAGATGTGATGGGCCTGGGTGGAACCTCTGTGTTACCACTTAGCAGTTGTGTGGCCACAGGCTGCAGAGAGGGGCAGGAGCCCCACATTCTGAAACCATGGTGCTAATTAGGGAGGAGGCATGAAAAGGGCTTAGCTTTGTGCAGGCACAGAGCAGGCACTCGATCAGGGATGTTCTTACTGATGTTAAGTCACAGAGGTGATTTGTTAGCCTGAAAAATGCATGAGAGATAGCACTGATGCTGACAGAGGGACCAGCCATAAAGTGGCAGCCACCAAAGTGTCTGAGTCCCCTGAGACCTAGCCTCTTCACCTGTAAAAAGGGGCAGATGTTAACCCTGCTGCTAGGACTTGAGGGAATATTATAAGCTGGCTGAGGAACATGGACCCTGGAGCCAGATGGCTTACATTTGTGTGCTGCTCTGCCACTTACTAGCTGCATAACCTTGGGCGAATTTCTTAACCTGTCTGGGTCTAGTTCCCCATCTATAAAGTAGGAACAATAATAATACTTCTTTCATAGGATTACCCTGAGAATGAAGAGTTAATACACTTGAAGTGCTTGTCTGGCCCATAAGAAGCATTCATCAAGTGTCACTGCTATAAGAATAGTGTAAGGCTTGGAACAGCATATGCTGCTCCCATTTTGACTGGGGTGCCTAGTCCTCCTGACTCAGGAACTCAGCCCTGACACCCCCCTCCCCACCCTGCTCCCCCAACCCTCAAATGCCTGTGGCAGAAATCCTGGCTGGGCAGCCTATCAGTAGTGTACCTTTCACCCCTTTATTTAAGCAGCTTACACTGGTCTTTTAATAGGCAAGAGGCAAGGGAAAGTTAGGGTTCAAGACCTTGGAATAAATCAGCTCCCTGCCAACATAAGTGTTTCTGGGCAGGTGGTAAGTGATACCTTGCACTCGGTTGTCATTTGGTCAACCTTGAAAGTCCTTAATGAATACTCATCTTTTTAACATGGTAGTGCAAATATGAGAACTTCATCCTCTCTTGGCAGCAGGGCAAGTTGTCACGGGCACAGAGTCTTGGAATGTCATTACTGGAGGGGCCCTTTGATAGTGAGCCCAACCCCTTCATTTTAGGGGTTGGGGAAATGGAGGCTCAGAGGGGAAAGGCTCAGGTGTGATGTAGTACGTTAACCAGAGGACTGGGACTGGAGCTCTGGTGGCCTGAGTCCTAGCCTGGTGTTCTTTGTACCACCCACTCTGAGATCAGCTAGATTGTCCATGGCCAGATTGTCAAAACACAGGCCTACTATCATGGCTACGTCACCACCAGCAACCAGCAATCCTCAGAGTTTAGCAGGGGCAAACTGCCTTTTAGGAATTATGTGATTTCAGGCCCAAGAGCCCGTCCTCTCCTTTCATATACCCTATTTCCCTATCTGTCCCCATTTCACAGATAAGCAGCCTGAGACATGGCAAATTTTGGAACTTGTGATGTCTTAGTCCCAGCTCTGTCAGACTCTAAAACCCAAGCCATAAGCTACCGTGCCACCCTGTCCCCCAGTGACCACACACAGTGGTCACAGAAAAGGTAGTGGGGGAGAGAGATGGTCTCAGGGTTTGGTGTGTGGCATCTGCTACTCCACCACCTGGATGGAAAGCTAGGGACGGCATGTGACTCATGGCCAGGGTCTGCAGCCTTCCATCTCTAGGCATCATTTTTTATTAGACATCAGTTGAATATTCAGGGACTAGACAAAAGACTCAGAGATCCCACTTTCCTTCCACCACAGGAAAAACTTTTATCCCTTCCCAATAACCTGAAAACAAGCCACAGTTGACCTTATATAGACCCTATATGCATGGGGGTTAGAGGTGTTGACCCCCTGTCCAATCACAAATCTTAGTATGATTTTTGACTCCCCCAAATTTTAACTACTTAAGGCTTCCAGCCTACTGTTGATCAGAAGCCTTATCAATAAATAAACAATTGAATAACATATATTTTGTGTGTTATACTACATATGCATTACATGCTATATTCTAACAATGCAATAAACTAGAGAAAAAATGTTATTGAGAAAATCATAAGAGAGAGAAAATGTTTACTCTTCATTAAGTGGAAGAGGATAAAGGTCTTCAACCTCATCATCTTCATGCTGAGTAGGCTGAGGAGGTAGAGGAAGAAGAGAGGTTGGTTTTGCTATCTCAGGAGTAGCAGAGGCAGAAAAACATCCTCCTTTAAGTGGGTCTTTATAGTTCAAATCCGTATCGTTCAAGGGTCAGCAGTACTTGCAAAGCAGACCACTGGCCATCAGTGTGTGATGATAGACTGAGAGGAGCGTGGATTGAGATCAGCTTGAGTTTGAACCCAAGCTCTGCCACTTGTTAGTTATGTGACCCTGGGTGAGTTTCTTTTCTTTTTTTTTTTTTTGATCATAACTGTGTACATTACTACATTTATGGGGTACAATGTGCTGTGCTCCTCCGTTTCCCCTTCTGCACAATGAGGGTGATACCAACTCCACCCAGTAGTTGTACAAGTTAAGTAAGTTGTGTGTAAAACACCTGGTACATAGTATCTGCCCATATGTTTTCATTAAATGTAATCTGCTCTCATTATTATATTTGTTAAGTTATAAGGAGAAGTCTAGCACTTTGGGAGGCTGAGGCAGGTCGATTGCTTGAGTTCAGGGATTTGAGACCAGACTGGGCCAGAGCGAGACCTCATCTCTATAAAAAAAAAAAAAAAATAGCTGGGTGTTGTGGCTAGCGCCGATAGTCCCAGCTACTTGGGAGGCTAAGGCAAGAGGATTGCTTGAGCCCAAGAGTTTGAGGTTGCTGTGAGTTATGACATGACTGCACTCTACCCAGGGCCCCAGAGTGAGACTCTGTCTCAAAAGAAAATAAAGAATAAGGAAAATAATTATAGTACAAAGAAAGAAACAGTGTCTGGCTCATAGTAGACTCTCAATAAATATTGCAAAATGAATCAACTGTTTGCTATAGTCTCTGCCTGAGCATTCTGCCTTCTGCCCTCCTGCCTGGTTCTGGCTGAGGAAGGGCTGGGTTTTGCTGTGCTCTCACTTCCTCTCTTCCCCTTCAGCTGCCTTGACCTCCTGTCTGTCACAAATTGCACTTAGAATCAGCAAACAGACCCTGTAAAAGTAGTAGCCTGCTTAGTCAGCAGGTCTGATTCTCGGGCATCCTCTCTGCGGAGGTTGGAGGTGCTGGCATGGCCAAAAGCAACATCCTGCTGCTCTGAGCTACCCCCAGGATGACCGTGAGAGCCCCAAATTGGATTCTGCTTCTGCCTTGCGAATCCCGATAGAACTGCCAACCAATTCCCTGTTTCGAAGGATGATTTATAGCTTTGGGTGAGTTAAGAGGCAAAATGAACACAGCATGATTTTCAGATCACAGGCTGGGAATGTTCGGCCTTGGCAGAGAGAAAAATCATCTTTGCCTTGTAAACGGAGCAAATATGATGTTGAAGAGGGAATAAATCCAGGCCCCCAGATGTCATTTTCACAATTGCTTTTCAGCATGTGACTTGTGGTACCTTCTGCAAACCATTCACACTCCCCTGAGTGTGTGCACACACACCCTAGTCTGGCTGGGTCTTTTTGTGGGGGTGTAAGTTTCTCCACCAATGTGGCTGCTTTGGGAACTGCAGATTTTGCCAAAGAGATGGTTTGTGGAAACCACCTGCTTCCCAGTTTTCCTTGGATCTCCACATTGCCTGCTCTAAGTTCGTTTCCTGGAAGTAGCAGCTTTGACTTCAGAGATAACTTCGGGATTCAAATCCCATCCCCAGCATTTACCAGCTGAGTGAAACTGAGCAGAGTCACAGACTCTGTGAACTCAAGTTTAGTCACCTATGAAATGGGAGATGAGGGGGTCACATAGTAAGTCATCACCTAACAGTGCATCGTTTTCTTCCCTACATGTATGTGTGCCCTTCCTTCCCAGTGTCTTTGGTTGGGTAACAGAGCATTCTGACTTATCTGGCTGAAAATACTATAACCACTTTATGAGTTTTGGTTTTTGCAGTTTTTTTCCTCTGGAAAAAAATATCCAGTTTCTGGAAAATCCTTGTTAAGCTATGCTGCTCACTGGTTCTGGCAGGGAACGGTGCACATTCCTGACCCAGGCTTTGAGTTTGTTTTGAGAAACAGCTGTCATCAGCTTTGCAAGTGGTGGTGTTGCAATTCCTTGGACAGAACCAGTCAGGTTTAAGGGCAGCCAGCAAACCTTCCTGGTAGTCACATGTTTTGGGAACCTTGAATGCTCCATCTGGAGGCCAGAGGCTATAAAAGTCAGAGGAAATGGCTTAGAAGCACCAGCCACTGGTGGCCAAGCCTTTCGCACAAGGAGGGTAATTGGATGAAAATATTAACTCCAGTGTTGACCAATGGACAGGAACCTGCCATTCATAGACAAATACTGCAGCCTCCCCTGGGCTTTGAATGACACATCTACAATTCCTCAGCCACCACCTGGTGACCAAAATGTCCCTCAAATCAGCCGGGTGATCACTAAAACTAAATTAGCCGGCTGGGTTGTCCTGCCCTGACGCTGCTGACTAACCACTCATGGTTCAGTACTCTGCACCTCCTCTTTCAAAGATGCTTTTTTGTCAAGCAGTTTCTAATTAAAATGTATCTTGGCCATTTTCTTTTTCTTTAAAAGACTTCCAACCAGTACAGAGCATAATTTATTTCTCTAGAAGATATAGGAGCAGGTTGTTGATAAAAGAAAACTGGAGCTTGGGAGCCTTGGTTCTGTGTCCCACTCTGACGCCAACAGCTGTGTGAGCAGACAGCATCCTTGGGCCTCATCTCTTCATCAGCACAAAGGGGTTTGTGTTCAGGGCCCTCCATTGTTCTCTCTGTCCCCTCTGCTGCTGATTACTAGGTGGATTATCCTTCCCTTCCCTTCCCTTTCTGTCCCTTCCCGTCCCTTCCCATACCTATCCGTCCCGTCTTTCTTCTTTCTTTCTTTCCTTTCTTCCATTTCTGAGAGGGCATTTGGGCTAGTACTGGTCCTTTTAGAATCTGAAATTTTAGCAACAAGTCTTGTTCTTGTCAGGGGAGGAGTGAGTCAGGGTGTCTATTCGCAGAGCAAGTCACTGGGGATGTATTAGATGATTCATATTGAAACTGACATTCCCTCCTGGTAGCTGTGTGTTTCGCCCACTTTCCAAAGACTACTACTTCCTTGGAAACAAGGCTGAGCCTACAGCAACCGGCCTCCTTTTCTTCTCACTGCATTGATGGCAAGCACTTGCCAGATTTGCCAGCAAGCTCTGTGACAAATAGGTGTGTGGATTCCCAGAACCTCAGCCTGTCAGTGCCAGTTGGATTCTTTACAGCCTGAGGAATGGGGAACCAGGTGCTGAGAGGAGCAGGGACTTAACCTGCCAGGATTTGAGCCCTGGTCTTCTAACTTGAATCTTGACTTTTTTTTTTCTTTTTTAATTACTTTGTTAAACTTGAGGTATAACTACTAACATACATATACAGTAAAATGCACAAATCTTAAATGAACAGCCCAGCAGATTTTACATGGACAAGATAGAGATTGTTTCCCTCACCCTGGAAGGTCCCCTAAGGCCCTTTCTGGTCAGTAGCCTCCCAAGGGTTGCACTATTCTGACTTTTATCACCATTGATTAGTTGCGTCTGCTTTCTTTCTTCGCTGAGTATTATATCATGAGCAGTAGTTTATTGCTTTTCAAGTTTACCCATTCTGTTGCTGGACGTTTCTCTTTCCCGTATTTGGTAATTATGAGTAAAGCTTCTGTAAGCACTTTTTGTTTGCTTGTTTACAATTTAGTGGTTGTTAGTATATTCACAGAGTTTTGCAACCATCATCACAATCAATTTTAGAACATTTATATCATCCCAAAAAGAAAACTTGTGCTTATTTATTCCTCATTTCTCCCCATTATCCTTCCCCCTCCCCACCCCTAAGCAACCGCTAAACTATTTCTGTCTCTATATAGATTTGCCTATTCTAAACACTTCATAAATGGCATCACAGAATAGCTGGTCTTTTTTGACTGACTTCTTTCACTGTGCATAATGCTTCGAGGTTCATCCTCATTGTAGCATGTGTCAATACTTCATTCTGAATATATTATTATTTAGAATTGCCAAATAATATTCCCTTATGTGGGTAAACAGACATTTTATTTGTTCAGCCATGGATGGATGTTTAGATTGTTTCTCCTATATTTCTGGTATGAATAATGCTTGTATGAACATTCATGGAGAAGTTTTTATGTGGACATAGATTGTCATTTCTCTTGGGTATATGCCTATGAGTGGAATTGCTGGGTCATACAGTAACTCTGCATGTGATCTTTTGAGGAGCTGCCAGACTGTTTTCCATAGCAGCTGCACCATTTTATAGTCCCTCCAGGAGTATATTTTGAATACTTTTTGTGTATGACTTTTGGTGGAAATAGCAGTTGTTTCTGTAGGGATATACCCAGGATTTGAATACTGGGTTATACTATATTAGTATATTAAGCTTCAGTTGGATGCCACTGGTTTTCCCAAAGTAGTTAAACTAATTTATTCCTGCTTCTAGCCAGCTACGTGTGAGAGTTCTAGTTGCTCCATTTTCCTCACCAGTGCCTGCTGTTGTCGGTATGTTTAACATTAGCTTCCTGCTGAATGCTGCCTCTCCCTTGATCAAGGCCCCTACACTGAAAGCCCTAGTTTCCCTGCGTGTGTTCCCCAAAGCTGTCCTGCTCAGCCCTGATTGGCAGTCTCTGCTCTTCCTGCCTTAGCTTAGAGGTAAGTCAGGGCTCCCACACCAATTTCCTCAATGCTTCTTGTATCAGAAGGAACAGTCGACAAAGTCTTATTTCACTACCTTCTCCCCACATTGTCCTCCCAGTGCTATTAGGTGGCCTCTCTGCTTCCCAGTTCATCCTAGCTCTGCCCTGACAGGGTTACCATGGCATGAAATAGAACTTCTCCAGTTCGGTGACTATATCAGGAAGAGAGGATTACTGGAGAAAATGTTGACCTGGAAGTCAGGAGACTTAGCCACGTTTTCGCTCTATCACTAACTCACTGGGCAGGGATCATATCTGCTTTCTGAGCCTTAGTTTTCTGTCCTGTAGAATGGAGATGATGACACCCTCTTATAGGATCGTTGTTTGAGATCATGCAAGACCATCCCTCCACTTGTCAGTTATTGTTCATTTCCTGCAGTGTGCCAGGCACAAAGACTGTCCCAGGCACAAAGCTAGCAGCAGGGAGTAAGACAGAGGCCCAGTGGACCTCCCCAGCTAGTGAAGATCCAGGTGCATGAGTTTGTATTGTGAGTGCAATGAGATACAGGCTCACACCAATGCTGCTCATCTCACTCTTGGAGGGATGGGCTTCCAAACAGTTTCTGGGGTGGGGGCCCTACACTGAGGCTAGAAGCAGGAATAAAGAAGCAGGGAAAGGGGCACAGCATGGAAGCACACGTTCCAAGGCCTAGAGGGGGTATGGAGGAAGACCTTGGCCCCTAGGGGTGTAAACTGATGTTTAGTGTGGCTAGAGTGGGTGGGGGTGTGGTAAGAGACCGTCTGTGAGCAGCCAGTGGTGGAGACAGAGTTGGCCCCACAGTGAGTGGGGACCAAGCTATGGCCACTACTCTGGAAGGTAGGAGCCAGGACTTCACTCCCCACTGTTGCTTGATGTGGCAGACAGATTGGTTTCCAAGCTCCACAGACGGCTGTTCTCCCAAGCATAAACAGTGGGCATGAGAACTACACAGGGATCAATAGGAATTGTTGAAAAATTCTGAAAAGAGAGCCTGGAGGAAGACAAAGAGGCCCGGAAGTGTGTTGTCAGCACAATTTGGTGCTAATACTCAAGTTTATTTTTCTTTTCATCAAGACTGAAAGGCGGTTTCAAATCCACTGCCCTTGGGGGTTTTTTGTTTTTGTTTTTGTTTTTAATGACTGGATAAAGCACAATTGCATTTTCTCCCCCAATAACTTTGAATTCTGGGAATAGGCCATGTGGGACAATTGCTGTTGTCTAATCCCTCTGATGGCCAGGCAAATGATTAGGACTGGGAGGAAGGAAGCCGCAGGGTAGAGGCCCTCTGCCTGTTTCTCACTTACTTCCAGCAGGCAGACTGCAGCTCCCCAAATAACCCTCTTCCTAAAATCACTAGGTCATATGCTTAGTGAAAGAAGTTAGTCACAAAAGACCACTGCATCTGGAGATGTACATGGGGACATGTAGAGTTTGAGTTATTTCTTAAGTCTTCCTTCGATTTCGCGACTTTATTATGAGCTCCTATTTTGTGCCAGGCTGGGAGATGGGACTGCAGTGGGGAAGAGGGTGTGAAATGAGCAAGACACAGTGGGCTCTTCGGAGATGAAACAGCTGCCATCCACCTGTGCCTCCAGACAGAATGCCTGCCTAAGGGACATGTCTGCATCTACAAGAGAGAAAGCAAGTATCTAAGAAGAGGTGCTCATCAAGTTCCTGAGACCCTTTAAATGTCACAGGCAGTAGTGCTGGGGCCCAGGGAAAGCACCATACAGTCATGCTGTGGTCCTTGCCTTCCTCACCAGGTTAGGGCCTGAAAACCTGCGCCTGCTCAGACTCCATGGGAAGGCTGTCACAAACGGTGACAAACCCACTAATAGCACAGTTCTTTGTCTCTGTTAGTGTTGGTCAGGAAGGACAGAGCTGTGGGCACCCACCTACTAGTGCAAGCACCTTCCCCTGAGTTTCAGTTATTCCTTAGGATAACTGTTTATAGTGGGGTGTCATTATAAGGAGGAAACAGAGACTCAGAGGAGAGGTGACTTGCCAAGCCTGCATGCCCCACACCTAGGCTTGCCTGTCTCCAAAGCCCACACGTGCTCTCGGTCTCAGAGACTGGAAACTTCCCAGGGGAAAGGACCTCCCACTTAACCTGCCTTGTGCAGCACCAGATGGCCAACCAGATGGCACTTTTGGGGGCTACCCAGGGGTAACAGTGGACAGCAAAGTAGGGCTTCTTTCTTTTTTAAATTAAATTAAATATAATTTTGTTTAGCATGCCCAGGCCTTGTTTGAACCTGCCATCCCTGGTACATGGGGCCAGCACTCTAACCACTGAGCTATAGGTACCCCCCAAAGTAGGGCTTCTGTGTGTTCTGAGAGGGGACTATGATATTCTTTTGACCCTGCTTGTTCTAGCCTCTTGTATTCCTCTTCCTTGTATGAGAGTTTTAAAATAAGCCAAAACAATTGCTTTCCCCAAACCAAGGAGGATAAGATCCCAAACACCCAGATAAGGCGTAAGAGTCACAGTGGCCAAGAGGATATCCCTTTAGGCCTGTGGCACCCAGATGGACTATGGAAAGCCTCCTCTGCTGTTCTTGCCCAAAGTGAACAGCAAGGTCCCTTTTCCCACTGGCAGTGTGGTTCCATCTGAAGGCCCTTGACTTCCCAGATCCAGACATAAGTACAAGGTCCCACAGCCAGTGGAGAGATGTGTTCCATGGGCTTTTCAAACTCTGAGAGTCAAGGCTGTGGCTCTCCCTCCTCCTCCAGGAGCAAAGCTGGGCAGCTTCTCAGGAACCATCTCCAGACACATCTGAGCCTACAGCTGGACACGCTGACAGGGAGGAAGCAAAACCCTAGAGGGAGGATCCCACTGATGTGAGGCAGTTAAAGCAACTAGTTAGGAGCATAGGTTTGGGCCCCGGGGTGCCAAATTGGTTCATCATTTTTTGGCTGTGTGACCTCTGGCAAGTGCCTCAGTTTCTTCTCCTGAAAAAATAGGAATTATAGTACCTCCCTTATAGAGTGGCTATGAAAATTCCAGTAGCTAATTCATTGTGAAGGCTTGAGATAGTACTAATAGTAGCTGCTGTGGTCAGGTCGTCGTTATCATCATCATCATCATCATGATCTTTATCACTAATATGTTATCAAAGCTGCCCCGGGGGAAGCAGGAAAGTTGTGTCTCATCCCTGCTGTGCCAGTGACTGCCTGTGTGACCTTGGACAAATCACTTTCCCCTTCCCTCCCCAGGACTCAGTCTCACTATATATGAAATGCACAATTTGAATATATTTGTACTTTTAACCTGGAGAAAGCATCTTATGCAAACGTAAACTTCCAGGGTTCATCACCAGAAATTTTGCTTTGTTGAACCTGGAGCTAGCCCAGGGATCTGCATTAAAAATAGAGTTTCCATTGATGGTTCTGATGCAGAGCCCAGGTTAGGACCCACAATTAAAAGAATCAGGTTAAGATCAGTCCCCCCGACACCCCTATTAGCTCAACTGATGCTTTGGCAAGGGTGAGCCCCTGTCCCTTCTGTGGGTGCTGAGTCTGCCACTTGGGTGAGAGTCCCGCTTTATTGGATGCAGCAGGCCACCACTTCCGCTGGGAAGCAGTGGTAGCCTGGAGAACGACTGTGTTGTGTGAGTGCACATGTAGGGGTCTTGTTCAGCAAATGTTTAGCGAGTGTGGCATTTGCAAATGGCAGGCAGAGCAATTGTGAAAAGGAGGTGCCTTCCAGCCACATGACACTTGGGGGCTGATACCACCTCTGGTAATGCAGGATATTTTTGGTATTCCTCTGCACAGTATGGTTGAGAAAGGGCTAGGGGCATTGGTGGATGTCAGCCCCCTGCCTTCCTGTGTAGCCAGGATTTTGGATGCTTTGATAAGACAAGCCTCACAGGATCACAAGTGGCTCATGTCCTTGGGCACTGGTAGGGCTCTTTTGCCCAGTCTCCTGTCCATGGTGGTCCCATTGCCCAACCCACCAGCAGATGCCTTGCTAGCTGGGCCTGGCTCCCTACCCCTTCATCTTATTTCCGCCCCTCTGTCCTGATCAATAGCAGCCAGCCAAGAAGCAGTGTTTTGTGCTTACCGCTCTCTCCCAAGACTGTGTGGCAGAATAGCCCCTCTCTCTCCATCCGGCCCCTTTATTGTCCTTCCTGATCCAGTCTCACAGTTGCCTATGCAAGGTAAATGGGATTTGTGTTTCTGTCTTTGAAGAATACCTCTACAACAGAAACTGACCAGCACAGTCTCTGGCTGCCTGGGAAGCCCAGTGCTGCCAGGCACAGTACCGGTGGCTGAGTAATTGAAGCCATCTCCTGTCCTGACATCCAATCCAGGGCAGCAGAGCTGCGTGGCCCCCAATGTGGGAAAAGAGAGGTGCCTGCGTGACACAAGGGCAGGCAGTGACATCAGGGCATTAGGACTCAGCCTCTCAGCATGTGCCTGCTAAAGAATCCCCATAGTTACTGTGGCTTCCACATTTAACCACTTCAATTTGACATATGTCTCAAGGTGCTGGGTAAGCATCTTGTCAACTTCAACACAGCTGACAAAGTTACGGCACAAAGAATGTTTAGACTTTGCAGTTTTCCCCGACCTCCAGTTGATTCTCCTCCTTTCAGAGAGCTGATTTGTGCCCCAAATTTTCTCCTCTCAGTGGGAAGAATCTCTTTACCAGGTAAAATAGAAATTCGTTGTTATCCTGATACTCTGGTTTAGTGTTGTCTGGTAGGAAGGTATGTTTCATACGTGGTTTGTTGCCGATTTTCAAGGTTGGTTTCCTACGGAATGGAGCATAGAGAAGGAGGCAGGAGGAAGGCTGGAGACGCTTTCCATTTTCCAGCTACACTTCTCAGACACAAAACCTTTAAATGTGTGAGATTTTCCATCTCAAGGCTGCCATTCTTCATGCTTGTTCTCAGTTGGAGAGTGATAAAGTTTGAACAAATCCCTTTATCCGTGTTAGAATTATCTGAGCGTGAAAATCCTTTTCTACCCTTCAGATTGTTCCATCTCTTTTTTTCCCTCTCATAAAAAGCAATAAACATAATAATATATTCCCACTGTAGAGAAATTAAAAATTACAAATAAGAACCAGGAAGAAAAATTCCTGAAATCCAAGTACCATGCATCCCTCTAGTTATGTCCCCCTGCAAATGAACAGATATAAATATGTATTTGGGGGAAATGGGGGGGAAAAGATGGACAATTGTCATGTATACTATTATATTGTACTTACTGGACATTTAGATGATTTCTCATTTTGTGCCATTCTGAGCAACAGTGAGATGAATTTCCTAATCTAGTTCCTTAATCTTTACACACTTGTCCTAATGTTTTCTTGGGATAATAAGTTTTTAGGACTAGCTAACATTTTTGAGCAGTTATCATGTGCCACTCTGCTAAGTGATTTAAATATACTATCTATTGAATGCTACATGTGATTCTATACAGAAATATCCACATTTTACAGATGAGGAAACTGAGGCACAGAGCAGTAGGTGCCTTGGCTGGGGTTACATAGCTGGCAAATTGCAGACCTGAGATTGGAACCTAAGCTCTGTGACCCCAGAAGCTTTGGATACAAAAGGTCAGGTCTGTCTAGACTCCTACTGTGTGGTCTAAGTATACCGGTCCCCTCCTTCCTTTCCTATAGCTCTTTACTCTGTGACTAGATGCTCAGTCCCTAGCACATGCCTTCCAGGGAACCATCAGGGGCCAGAAAGATGTGGCCATGTAGACACATCTTAGGGGAACTGTAGGCATGTGGCCTGGGGCCAGAATGCAGCCTGGGCTGAGCAAACTTGTGTTGGCAGTCTGTGCCCTTTCTACACTAGATTCCTTGCAGAGACTGGGCTCTGGCTACATTCAAGGAGAATCCTTGCAGGCTGGTCTGTGTAGAGTTGGGCACGTGCAAGGCAGCCTGTGAGTCTGAGCTCTCAGAAAGGAGGGCATTAGGAAAGAAGGTGTGACCAGTCCTAGTGAGACATAGATTCCAAACAGGGGTTGTGGGCAATTTGCTAGACTGGGCAAATCTAAGGCAGAAGCCCAGAAGCCTTGTCTTGTAGGGTCTATTCATCTGTGACTCTAAGCCAGGCTTGCAACCCAGAGGTGAGACCAGGACCCTCTTCTCCTGGCCCTCACTGGGCCTGGCTCTTTGTCAGTGTCTCTATCCTTTGGGGATAACCAGAGATCCAGCTGCCTCTGCCATGGAGCTGGAGGACAGGGCGTGGCCAGTCCCTGTACATAGGCAGAGTAAGCCAAAGTGTCTCTAAGTAGCAGAGGCTCTAGGATTTCCACCTTGGCCTCCTGGCAGGGAATGTCAGGCCCAGCAGACAAGATAAAATGGGGAGGGCTTACCCTCCGTTTGGCCCACTTATCTCTTCCTGATTTATCCATAGATTGAACTTGATGATCCAAGCTCATATTCATTCAACTAATCACACAAGTTATTGCTGTAATTTAGGTCTTCGAATAAGTACACTTGGTTGCAGAATATGTGATCAGCCACAGATTTCTCATTCTTTAAAACCCTGGGTGCAGAAATGCCAACATTTAAAGCCCATCCGCACAAGGCAGAGATTTCCAAGGCACTAAAATCAGGCCTTTCAGAGTGCGGGCTCCTGGTCCTCCCATCAGGCTGCCACTTGGCGTGTCAATGCTTCATGCAGAGCTTAGGTTGGGGAGGGGGGCTTTATCCATAAAACCTTGGAGAGAGTGGCAATCAATAGATAATCTGCTCACATTCTTTTTCTTTAACCACAAAATTGGTTTGCCTCTGAAGTAACTTGATCTGGAGGAGAAATGCATTTGAGGGCTTTAAAGGGCATAGATCAACTGGGAAAAGCTATGGCAGGCTTTGAGGTTGGAAAGGTCAACTTATGTTTTTGCTGTTTCAGACTTCACTGTAACCTTGAACAGCTTTTCCTCCTCCTTGTCACCAACATCATGACCACGGTCATCACCAGTCACTGAACAGGATATATCACTCATTCATTCATTTGTTCATTCAACAAGCCATTGTTGAACCTCCTACAGAGTTCCAGGTATTGGATTAGGCATCGGAGATTTCAGAGACAAAATGGACCTGGACCCTGACTTTACATTGCCTGTAATCTCCAGGGAGGACAGCTGCAAACAGTTAAAACCCAAGTAGGGAAGCAAGTATTGGGAGTAGAAAGGAAGAGGCCTGTTCAGCCACTATGTGGGGAGCTGCCCTGGGGCAAGGAGCATGGTTTCTGTTTCCCGTCTGAGGGTAACTGGGTTGGACCCTTGGGATGGAACCTGTCTGAAGTCTTGAATTGGCCATTGAGGAAAAGCTGTTTGTTCATTTCTGGCTGAGGCGTTCAGATGCTGCAGACTTGCAGACTGGGGTGAACCATAGCGTGTTGCTTGAAAAGGCATCCCAGGAGCTGGTGATAGCTATACTGTGTATCTCTATTGGATTCTTTCTGTTTCCCAGGGCCAGTAACAAACACCACTTGTGGCCCATAAACACAGAGGAGGTGAAGGTTTCCACGCAAAATCAGTATATTTGGACAGGATCCAAGAGCACAGCCTCAGATAAAAAAATGAACTGGAGCCATAATTTCGGGCCAGCCCTTCATCCTTCCAGACTGACAGTCTCATTTTATTTGATCTCAAAACATATTTTTTTAAAAAAAAAAAAAACCTATTGAAGTAATATAAATGGCTCATTTCTTTCAAGGTAGCCCCATCGAGAAGCTAGCTCATATTTCGTAATGCCACCCAGTCTCCGAACAGTTCTGGCCTCCCATCTGAGAGCTGCTTTCAGGAGCCAATGCAGGAACATGCACTGTTGTGTCCTGCTGATTTATTGTCATCCACTAGGCTGGGACCCTAATAAACTCTGACTGTTTCTAGAGAGTAGGTCTCTGCCTGCTGCTGTGGAGATTCAAGACCTCAGTTCGACTTTTGCTTTGCCATTTCTTATTACTATGTTGCGCAAATCACTTGGCTTCCCCAGGTCTGTTTCCTCACCTGTAAAATGGGTCTGTTACCATTTCACGGGCTAAATGAGGTAACACAAAAGCTCCTAACTGCACCCAGCACACTGTAGCACTAATCTGTCCCTCTGCTCCCCACAGACCCCTCATTTCTGTGAGGCATGAAATAGCGTAGAAAGAGCCCTGAATTGAGAATCAGACAGGAAACCTGTGCGATCCCAGGCAAGTAATTTACCTCATCTGTAATGACCTCAGTTTCCTCCAGCCTCAGAGGGTTAGGGTTCGAAGGGTTAGAAGACTCATATAAAAGTATTTTTAAAATACAAAACACTGGATAGCTGCATATACAATCTTAGCACCTAAGGTGTTGGGAGTTGAATCCTAAATCAGTACCAAAAAGCCACTGTCTTAGAAAGTTTCTGAGAAAGCACCTGGTAAATGTCATGCTCATTTTGCTCCATTTGGAGCTTTAACACTTGCATTTTCCTGAGGCTAGCCTTAGGAGGTGTGAGTACCCACAGATCCACAGGGATGAGACACAGCTGGTGTCCACTGCCATGCAGCTGCCCCAGACCTACTGGACAGAAAGTAACCCAGGGCGCAAAGCATGGACAGCCTGGAGGGGATGGACAGTCATCTGGGAGGGAAGAGGTTTTTCTACTTGAGAGATGAAAGGCAAGTTCATGGATGGCAGTCCTTGTTGTCGTGGATTATAGGTGGCATTTCCTGCTCAGGGAGAAGGGACACTTGGGGACATGCTGCAGCCAATGGAGAAGGTGACCAGACCAAGCAAGCTGGTTGAGTTGAGGAAGATCCGACACACCACCTACTTTTTTTGTCTCTCATATTTTTCAGTGTCATGCTGGCTCAAAGTAGGTGCTCAGTAAATGTCTGTGGAAGCAATGGACAGTTCTGTGGAAAGAAACAGTGCTGGATCAAACTGGCATTCTCAAGACAGCATACAGACCTTCTTGTCCACCCTCACTACCCAGCTCCAAAGCCTACGCTCTCAACCAGGGCTCTGTGAGACCTTAGCAGCTGGGCTAAGCAGACAGGCCTGTGTGGCTGCCCCTAGTTGCTGGAAGTGTCCTTCCAAGTACAAGGACCTAGGTGGCAGGTGAAGCGCCACATCCTCACCAATCCTTGATACTCTCTTAGCCTTGCAGGTAGAAGGAAACAGTGCATTCTTTGTTGAAGCCTTTAAAATTTATTTATTTACTTATTAGGCATTTTTGTTCCATCTTTACTCTATGCTAATCACTGGGGAAGACTGAGATGAATAATCACGGCCTGTTCTCCCATGGGCATGGGTCAGGCAGAGGATGTGGGAATCCAGCTCTGCCACTTCCCAGCTTTGTTAACCTTGGACAAATTAATCTCATTGAGCCTCAGTTTCCTTATCTGTCAGATGGGGTTGGTACCTCAAGGAGTTTTGTGAAGATGAAACAGTAAGAATGTATGGGCTCGGCGCCTGTGGCTCAATCGGCTAAGGCGCTAGCCACGTACACCTAAGGTGGCGGGTTCGAATCCCCAGCCCGGGCCCACCAAACAACAATGATGGCTGCAACCAAAAAAAAAAAAAAAATGGCCAGGCGTTGTGGCGAGCGCCTGTGGTCCCAGCTACTTGGGAGGCGGAGGCAGGAGACTCACTTGAGCCCAGGAGTTGGAGGTTGCTATGAGCTGTGATGCCATGGCACTCTGCCCAGGGGGATAGCTTGAGGCTCTGTCTCAAAAAAAAAAAAAGAATGTATGTA
>CAUYQV010047958.1:0-28853 GCA_963574575.1 Galagoides demidoff
GATGAGACCTTGTTGTCAGGATCTGCTTCTGACACTTGTCAGGGCCCGGGACTGGCCAGGTCTCAGGCCCAGCTTAGGTAGGTTCTGGACGCGGGCCACTAAGCTACCTTGCTCAGGAACAGTTTCTCTCAGGTGCTTGAGTGCTATCTACGTTAGTTGGAGAGAGAGAGAGTGTGTGTGTGTGTGTCTCTTAGAGTAAAGCAGTCTTCTTAGAACAGATAGATCTTAGACTTTAGCAGAGCTTGGTAATCTTCAGCAGAAACATCGTGCTGGCATTCTGCAGGCAGAAGAGGAGACAGAGTCAGAGTAAGTATGTCCCTGATAGAATGTGCATGCTTTTTGTCTGCCTTCTCCTCCAGCCTAATATAATGCTGAGCTCATGCCTCTCAACACCAGAGGTGTAGAGACTGCCAAATAACCAATGTTCTCATCTCACAAGCTTTCTCATGCTAGTTAGAACTAAATCTCTCTCCATGCCCTTTTCACCAAGGTTTTTTCCATTACAGGTATTTCTCATAACTCTCACTTCTAGCCATAAGCTATACGGGCTGCTACACAAAGGTTTCTGGGTAAACTTACATTTTTATTTCTCTAGAAGAAATGTTCAAGAGTGCAGCTGCTGGGATGTATGGCAACTGCATGTTCATTGTTTTGTTTTGTTTTAAGAGAGAATCTCACTCTCGCCCTGGTAGAGTGCCATGGTGTCATCATAGCTCACAGCAACCTCAAACTCCTGGGTTCAAGTGATCCTCTTGCCTCAGCCTCCTGAATAGCTGGGACTACAGGTGCCTGCCATAACGCTGGCTAGTTTTTCTATGTTTTAGTAGAGACAGGGTCTCGCTCTTGCTCAGGCTGGTCTCTAACTCCTGAGCTTGAGTGATCCTCCCACTTAGGCTCCCCATGTGCTAGAATTACAGGCATAAGCCACTGAGCACGGCCTTGTCTTTTAAAAGTGTCACAAACAAAAATACATAAATATTATTTTCCACATGTACTTTTGTAGTTACCTTTACTGAAGATCTTTAGTTCCTCAAGTTATTGTCTATTATCTTTTCATTTCAGGCTGAAGGACTTCTTTTTAGTATTTCTTATAGGGTGGCTTTGCCTGTTACGAGTTTTCTCTGTTTTAAGTGCTACAAACAAAAACACAAAAATAGGGTGATTGGTGGGATCATACCTAAGGGTACATGTGAATCTTTCTAAACGTAGAATATAAATTTCTTAATATAATAACTAAGAAAATGACATGAAGGCTATGTTAACCAATTTGATGAAAATATTTCAAATTGTAAAAACAGCACACTGACAGTATTAAACTACACAGCTATGATTTAATAAAAATAAAATAATATTTCAAATTGTATATAAAAACAGCCCATGACAGTATTAATGTACACAGCTATGATTTAATAAAAAATAAAATAAAAATTTTAAAAACCACAAAAATATTACGTTCTACATGTACTTTTGCAGGTGCCTTTACTGCAGATCTTTATTTCTTCACGTTACTGTCTATTATCCTTTTATTTTAGTCTGAAGGATTTCCTTTAGTGTTTCTTACAAGGTGGCTATGCCAGGTATGAATTTTCTCTGTGTTAATTTATGTGAGAATATCTTAATTATGCTTTCCTTTTTTGAACGACTTGGAGAAATACCAGTCCAGATGTTTAAAGAAATCTGCCTAGTTATTACCCGACTATGAAGCTAAACAAGAAGAACTTCAGTGGCTACACATGAAAAAGAACATAGAGGCTCAGTGCCTGTATCTCAGTGGTTAGGGCACTGGCCACATGTACCAGAGCTAGTGGATTCGTACCCGGCCCAGGCCTGCTAAACAACAGTGACAACAACAACAAAAATAGTTGGGTGTTGCGGCCTCCCAGCTGCTTGGGAGGCTGAGGCAAAAGAATCTCTTAATCCCAGGAGTTGGAGGTTGCTGTAAGCTGTGATGCCACAGCTCTCTACCCAGGGTGACATAGTGAGACTCTACCGCAAAAAACAAAAAAAGAAAAGAAAAGAAAGAAACAAAAAGAATATAGATGTCACAGAATTAATTCAGAGCAGTTGCTAAACAAACAATGACAGCAAAACATAATAACAATAATGGAAGGGAGGGATTTCCAGAGTTGCCACACAATATGAGTTTTTTGACTTCGAGTTTTCTAATGAGAAATCAGTTATTAATCTTAGCATGTATGATGAACTTCTTCTTTCTTGCTTCTTTCAGAACTCACTTTTTGTCTTTTGCTATCCACAGTTTGATTCTGTTTCTATGTGTGTGTCTTCTTAGTTTATCTTATTTAAAGTATGTTGAATTTGCTGGATGTATAATTAATGCTTTTCATCAGATTTGTGAAGTTTTGAACCATGACTTCTTTTTTTTTTTTTGAGACAGAGCCTCAAGCTGTCACCCTGGATAGAGTGCCATGGCATCACAGTTCACAGCAACCTCCAATTTCTGGGCTCAAGCAATTATCTTGCCTCAGCCTCCAAAGTAGCTGGGACTACAAGCACCTGCCACAACACCCAGCTATTTTGTTGTTGTTGTTCTTGTAGTTGCCATTGTTGTTTGGCAGGCCCAGGCTGGATTTGAATCTGCCAGCCCTGGTGTATGTGGCTGGCACCTTAGATGCTTGGGCTACAGGCATTTAGCCTGAACTATGATATTCTTAAGCATTATTTCTTTCCCTTTCTTTTTCCTCTTCTTCTATGACTCTAAAAGACTCTGATAATTTCTTTAAAACATTTTCTTATTGTTCTTCACACTTCAATGTGCATATGTTGGGATAAACCTATCCCTCAGCTGCATATATTGGGATAAACCTATCCCTCAGCCAAGCAGTTTATAACTCTGCCTTAGCCTTTGCTTCCTATTTATGCCATTTCAAGATTAGCCTGAGGTGACAGCTTAAGGCTTTCTCAGTTCTTTCCTAAGTATGTGCATAGCCTTATGCATCTATGTGGATTTTGAGCTTCCTAGATATATGTCATGGCTTTTCAAAGCCAACTACAGACATTTCATTTCCCATATTTTGCCTTAAGCCTTTTGGCTAGCCTTTTATTTGCTCTATTGAAATCTATCACATCAGCCAGCGGTGACATCAAACAATTCCCTCTATAAGTCTTGGACAAATGACCACAGGGACAAAGGTTTTCACACTGGGCAAGCTCCAAGTCAGGTTACATAAAGACAGTCTTGTAGAGAACCATCAGATAGGTCATACTATGACAATTCTGTAGAAATGAGGCTTAGAAGGAGCTCTAACCCTATTCTGAATCCTCTGGTAGCTACCAGGATATTGCTTTTACCTGAACTGTGAGAAATTCATTTTCAAGGCTACCACAGAACTGGGGAGGGAGGAGATGGGAATAGACCAAGTCAAAAATGCCAGAAGACTGACGATTCTTACCTGAATTCAGCCCTATTTTTTTTTTAACTGAATCAGTACTCCTGGAGTGCTAAAAGCCTTTGGTTTCTTTCCAGAGTTCTGAAAAATGTTGCTTCTGGAGAGTTTGCCACTTTTCTCATTGGTATTGTTTTGAGAGGAATTTTGCAGATTCTTACTCTGCCATTTTTGCTGATACTAGTTAATTCTGATACTAGATTGATTCTGGTCTTGTTATTATCAGCACTGCTTTAGATGCATTCCACAAATATTGATATGCTATATCTTATTTTCATTCCCTTTTGGACTTCCTCTTTAACCCATGGATAATTTAGAATTCTGTTGTTTCATATCCAAGTGTTTAGGGATTTGCCTATTGACTTTCTATTATTGATTCCTATCTTGACTCCATTATGTTCAAGGAACTTACTTTGCATGATTTTAAGCCTTTTGTGTGTATTGAGGTTTGTTTAATGGCCCAAGATATGAATGATTTGTCTTCATGAATATTTCATAGGTACTTAAAAACAATGTGTATTATTCTGCTTTTGGTTCACGTTTTCTGCAAATGTCAATTAGATCTTGTTGGATGGTGGTAATATTCAAATATTCTACATATTTTCTTATTTTCTGTCAAATAGTTCTATCAGTTGCTGAGAGTGAGAGGTTGACATTCATAAGTATATTTGTGAATTTGTCTATAATATTTATCTACCACATATGCATAAATACACACATACATATAACTTGTCACAGTTTACTGTTAATGATGTTTTATCATTTTAAAAACCTTACTTCTGCCTATCCACTTAAAAATATAACTCTTTGATGTTGTGTATACATGTATTGAACACTGTATCAGATGGTGTTATGATTTTTGTTTTAAGGATTAAATATTATTTAAGAAACTCGTAAGGAATGAGACAGTCTATTATAGTTATCTTCCCTTACCACTTTGTGGGGTTTTTTTAAAACCTGTTTTATTATTCTTATTTCCTTTCTATTATTCCAAGCCTTCATCTATTATCAATTCCTTGGAAAATGTCCTTTAGCCAGCCTTTAAGGCTAGATCTACTTGTAATAAGTTTTGTTAATTTTCCTTTGTCTGAGAATGGCTTTATTACCCCTTTATTCTTGAAGGTTAATCTTGCCAGGTGTAGAATTCATGATTGGCAATTCTTTTTCTCTGCACCTCAGAAATACTGTATCAAGCTGGGTGCAGTGACCCACACTTGTATTCCTAGCACTCTGGGAAGCTGAGGCAGATGGATTGCTTGAGCTCAGGAGTTCAAGACCAGCCTAAGCAAGAGTGGGATCCCTGTCTCTAACTGGGCATTGTGGTGGGCACCTGTAGTCTCAGCTACTTGGGAGGCTGAGGTAAGAGGATCACTGTGCCCAAGAGTTTGAGATTGCTGTGAGCTATAACTCCACAGCACTCTCCCAAGTGTGGCAAAGTGAAAGACTGTCTCAAAAAAAAAAAAAATGAGAAAGAAAAAGAGCCTAACACCCCTTCCCTTCTCTCTGGCTTCCTTTCTCCATGTGTTTGCTGTACATGCCAGGTCCCTTTCACCTTCCAGGAGGCGTGGAGACAGTCAGTTGCAGACGCTGGTGCCATGCTTCTTGTATAGTCTGCAGAAGCATAGCCAAATAAGCCTTTTTTCTTTATAAATTATCCATTTCTCAGGTCTGTTGCCCTGGGTTAAGTGCCTTGGCATCATAGCTCACAGCAACCTCAAACTCCTTCCTGGGTTCAAGCAATCCTCTTGCCTCAGCCTCCAGAGTAGTTGGGACTAACATGAGAGGCCAGAATGCCTGGTTAAGTTTTCTATTTTTATTAGAGATAGAGTCTTGCTCTTGCTCAGGCTGGTCTCAAACTCCTAAACTAAGGTGACCTTCCTGCCTTGGCCTCCCAGAATACTAGGATTACAGGCATGAGCCACCATGCCCAGCCTGCTTCAGAAATATTTTTATCCCCGTTTTCTTCCTTCTCTCCTTCTAGGATTGCAATACTGTGAATGTCAGATTTTTTTCATGATAGTGTCTGACTCTCTCTTCCTATTTTTTTCAGTTTATTTTCTCTGTGTTGTTCTGATTGGGTAATTTCTATCATTCTGTCTTTAACCTCATTGATTCATTCATCTGCCGTATTTTTTTTCTGGCATTGCATCTATTCAGTGCATTTTAAAATATTTTTGCTTATTGTATTTTCAGTTCTATAATTTGAGTTCCTTTTTTGGTACTTTATGTATTTTTCTAAGATTATCAGTTTTTTCATGTGTTTCAGATATGTTTGTAATTGCTTATAGAAGCATTTTTATGATGGCTGCTTTAAAGTCCTTGTCAATTTCAACATCTGAGTCATTTCAATGTTGACATCTCTGATTGTCTCTCTTCCTCAAATTGTAATTTTCTTGATTGTTGGTATGATGAGTGATTTTCAGTTATATCCTGGACATTTTGTTTATTACATTGTGAGATTCTGAATCCTATTTAATCTTTTTCTTTTTTTTTTTTTAAAGCAGTGACTCATTTAAGTGTAGCATGCATGTTAAAGTTTGAGTGGATTTTCAACTCCCTCCTGAGCTCCATTGACACCATTCCAACAAAGGTTAAACAGCAACTCATACTGCCTATGAGTGGGGTGAAAATTCAGTAACCTTGTCAATGCTACTCACCTGCCTCTTTGTATCCAAATGGGAAATAAACTCAGCTCCCTGCCTAGCTCTCTCTGACCCAGGGGCAGGGGCCCCACTGATGATACCAAACCAGGAAAACTGGAGTACCACCTGCTGTTGCTGGATGGCAGAGAGAAGATTAGTGCCCTATTTGGCCCCATAAACACCTCTGGGTGGGTAAATCAGAGTTCCACTCCTCCTTCCTTGGGGCTGTTGGGGAGCTAGAGAATTAGCTTCCCTAATGGGCCTCGGGAGAACCTGGAATGGGAATACTTCCATTTGTATTTTGCTAGACTAAGGCAGGTATTCTGTTGTCTTTCACCTCTGTTTTCCTGGTCCTTGTTCAGAGGAATAGGCTTTTCTTGGAGTCTGTTTTTTGCTTTACTGTGCTTATTGGTGGTTCCAGGTGGATGGGCTTCACCAATGTTCCCTTCAAGCTATATGAGATACAAAAAGAAAACCGAGGGAACTCATCTGTATCCTTTCCTCAAGTCCCAAAGTCCTTAGTCAGTCTCTTCTTTCTACCTTTCAGAGTCTTCCTACGCTGTTTGTTATGTTATGTACACAATTTTTAGTTGTAAGGGAGAGGAAGTGGGAGGAAACATGGCCATTCCATCATAGCTGGAAGTACAACTCTGGAATTAATTTTTGCAAATATTTGTAATAATTTTAGACCACACATAATATGTGGCAAATGCTTAATGTTAAGTAATAAGAAAGATAGAGTTTTTCATATACTACAGAATCTTTTTTTTTTTTTGAGACATTTACTTGCCCTCGGTAGAGTGCTATGGTGTCACAGCTCACAGCAACATCAAACTCTTGGGTGTAAGCAATTCTCTTGCCTCAGCCTCCCAAGTAGCTGGGACCACAAGTGCCTGCCACAATACTTGGATATTTTCAGTTGCCCCCTACAATGCCCGGCTATTTTTAGAGATGATGTCTCACTCTGGCTCAAGCTGATCTCGAACCTGTGAGCTCAGGCAATCCATCTACCTTGGCCTCCTAGAGTGCTAGAATTACAGGCATGAGCCACTGTGTCCGGCCCTATCCTACATAATCTTGATCACATAATGCATTTCAGAACTGGATGAAAATATACCACACTACCAACAATGTTTATAACTGAGTTTAGAGGTTAAGTATAATTTTAATTATCTTTATGTTAATACCCTTCTGGTATATTCCAATCTTTCTACAAGATTTAAAAAATAACTTTTAGAATTTAAAGGAATGTTTACTTACCCACCCTTAATATACTAAGCTATAATCTCCCCTCCTCTTACATTTTTTCTATTGGTCCTAATTTTGTCCCTTGGATATACACAGTTGCAACCCCATAAAACATTCAAAGAAATCTAAACTCATTTTGAGTAAGTAAATACAAGTCTCTTCCTCAGATTTTCTCTCGCATCTTGGCCTTCACTTTCTTCATACCAATATGCAATTATTTCCAGCTCCAAGGACATTCTTAAAAGACATAGTGGAAGAAACTAGGAACTGGGTCAAGGCTCCTTTTCATTTGCTCAGACTAAGTTAGCTGCTTACCCTTTATGCACCAGAGACACCTGCTCACCTCTGTGAGACCCTTCACAGCCTGGGCTGCCATTGTAGGTTCTGTTCCTACCTGTAATGAGCTCCTATCCCATTCTTTTCTGTACCCCAACAGTTAGCAGAGTGCCTGGCACAGAGAAGTCCCTCTATTGAATATTGGATTGAATTAGATTGAATGAGTGGATGCATCAATGGACATGAGGAATACCTATTTATTGGATAGATGGGTGAATTAGTTAATTAATACCCTCAGTCAGCGCTGCACCACCTGACTCCCCCATTCTGATTCTTTTCTCACTCCACACCTTAATATTTTCCACAAGCTTCTGTGTGTACACAGCTGAGTTCTCACTGAGGTTTACTTTATACAAATCCTGATTATCCTTTGACATGTCATCTTTAGGAGATCTGCTTTTAATTTTTTAACTGCCTTTATAGTATTTAGCAGATATTGAGATTTTAGAAATGGAGTTTTTAATAAATTGGTTGTTGAAATATACTCATCATTTTTCTGGGACTAGCTAATTTGGTCAAAAAATTCATTTTTTCTCCACCCACCAAGGCAAGTCTTATCAAATCAGGCATCTATTTATCCATCCAGTGAGGATTAAAGAGACCTGACTTTTAAAGCTCAGAATCCTTGGCTGATCAGTGAAGAATATTGGCGACACTTGGGGAAAAAGGGCAGCCAGGTTTCATCACAGGAAGGGTCACATTCTTGAAGGAGCTCAAGTTTAGACTTTTGATATTATCATCATATAAAGTTCTCTACACAGTCACAGAAACAACCTGAATAGTGTAATGACACCATATCGTATGTTCTTGTTTTAAAAGCATTTATTTGTTAAATGGAAGCATTTAAGATATAACACAGTTTTTGTAACCCTGTTTTGGAATCCACCACCACCCCCCTTTTTAGAGTATTCAGAGTTTATTGAAAGACAAAAAGAAAAAACTCTATAAAAGTTAAGACAAAGTTTAACAGTAGAGGTGTGGCAGAATGGCTCACTCAATATTAGCCCTTTTTAATGCATTAGAAACCTCAAAAATTAGAACTATCTTCTGCATGCTTTTCAAAAGGGGGCTAATCAAGAGTCTGAGATTCCTATAGCTCTGATGCCATGGCATTCTACCCAGGGCAACAGAGTGAGATTATGTCTCAAAAATTAATTAATTAATTAAAATTAAAAAGGGGCTTTAAAAAATAGGAGTGCCTGAGCTTCTTCCTTGAACTTTAATAAACTATGGGAATTAGAACAAACATTCCTTGAGAAGCTGATCCCAGTGGCATGGACTGACATGTCCACGATTACCACAGTTTGTCCTTCTAGAATAGTGAGCAAATGGAATAGTCCTGGGCGAGAATTCATACCAAAAAAGATATAATTAAGCAGCACTTGCTTCTTTGGCCTGGTATTTGTTTCAAGGGTTGGCCTTTGGCATTATGAAAGCTCCAGGACATGGAGGGATTGAAGTATCTTTGCAAATTTTCCTCTTCCTATAAGAGTCTATAGTGTTTTGTTACTCATTTTATGTAAGCACAAACATAAGAGGCCTTCTTCTCTATACCCAGCAAACATGTGCATCACAAATTTTTTGGGTAATGGAGGCTATTTTTGGCCCCAAATGCCATGTTTTTCTGGTTAAGTACAGGTTTCCCAGAAGACTATGTAATAGCGTTGTTCCAGGGTGCTGCATTGTTTTCATATATTTCTCTTGTTTGGACTCTTGTTGGAATTGACTTGTTGGGAAAATATGATTGATCCCAGGAATCTTCACCTAGTTAAACAGGATAATTTCCCCACTGTTAGATAAAGAAACCTGCTTTTCCTTTGATAGTTTTTGTTCCTAAGAGATGATAAAACTCTTCAATTTTTTTTTTCAATATATAGTTGCAGTTTGGAAAGACTTTTCTCAATCTTTCCTCATCCTTCTGAATCACCTCACAAAACTAAATTTAAATACACTTGTTATAATCCGTATTACTTATTCAACTTAATTTATCAAGGGCCTACAAGTGCCAGGCACTGTTGTAGGTGCCCAGAATACAGCAGTGAACAAAATGGACAAAGATGTTTTTCCAGTGGAAGAGAAAAATAGGTGAAGAGATATATGTCAGGCAGTGATAAGAAAGTGATGAATAAATGAGGCAGTGGAAAGTGACAAGGGGTAGGGAGGACCTTACACAGTGAGGGAGGGGGGAGTGGGGTGGATGTGAGAGGGAGAGCACCTGGGTAGAGAAGCTAGCAGACACAAGGCCTTTTCATGGGAGTGTACCTGGCATAGTCATGAAATGTCATCAAGAAAGTTAGAATGATTAGAAAGTTCAAATATCATCTGAAAAGTAGACTGAAGGTGCCCAGAAAGAAACAGAATGACTTATTTGGAAACTACTACAATAGTGCAGGTTAGAGAGGATGACCATTTAATCTAAGTTGGTAAGTACAGGTGGTAAGAAGTGGTCCGATCCAGGATATGTTTGGAGAGTAGAGCAACAAGGTTTTCCTGTGTGTTGAATGTGAGATATAAGGAAAAGAAAACAGTCAAGGATAACACTAATGTCAAGAGTTTAGCTTGAGCCAGGCATGCTGGCTCACACCTGTAATCCTAGCACTCTGGGAGGCCAAGGCAGGTAGATTCCCTGAGTTCAGTAGTTTGAGGCCAGTCTGAGCCAGAGCAAGATCTTGTCTCTCCTAATAATAAAAGAACTAGCTGGGCATTGTGGTGGGTACATATAGTCCCAGCTACTCAGGAAAGGCTGAGGCAAGAGAATAGCTTAAACCTAAGAGTTTGAGGTTGCTGTGAGCTGTTACAGTGGCACTCAACTCCAAGGCAACTGAGTGAAACTCTATTTCAAAAAAAAAACAAAAAACAAAAACAGTGTAGTTTGAGAAGCTAGAATGGTGAAGTTGCCATTTGCTGAAATGAGAGAGACTAGGGAAAAAGCATATTTGGAAATAAACCTTTGGAAATTAAGATTTTTGTTTAAGACATGTTAATTTATGAGGCCTATTGGAGACCAAAGAATTATAAAGCAAGCTGCCAGATAGAATGCATGAATTCTTATTACCAAAAATGGGGTTGAAGTTAAACATAAACTCATCTCAATATTTCTCAAGGTATGTTTTGCCTGGTGCTGGTTTCATGTACTGTTTACTGGTTATCAGACTTAAATTTCTGACCATGCTGGAGTGACTGGTATAAAAGCAACCCTTTCTACATAAACAAATATAAAACTGGACAAAATACAGAGGAACTGTTTTTTATGCAGTGAACGGCTGGCAGCACAAGAACTGTAATCCCTGAGAGAAGAAAAACTCACAAGGTGACCCCCACGATTGCTCAAATCTCTCCCTGACCTCAGCAGAGAGCTGGAGCTCAAGCAGAACACTACAATCCATGTGAGCTGAAGAGGCAAAAGTAGTAGTTTGGTGCAGCCAAAGCAACTGGAATCTGTGATGGGACAGAGTAGGGGAGGGAGAAATGCAGAGAGGGTCCCCAGAAGTCCACGTAGGGAATCCCCATGAAGCCATTGAGGAATGGTCTGTCCAGGCACAGGGAAACAACTCTCCTGGCTTCCCAGACACAATTACTATGATGTGGAGAGTGAAACAGAGACACTAGCAGCTAAGCAGTACTTGAGAACATCAAAGTCCGGCAGAGATCTTGTTTACACTTCCTTAAGATCCCTGGGATCCAGCTGAGACCCTGGGAAGCCTGCATCTTAGAAGTCAGGATCAAGCCTCTGAGTAACATCTACTCTAAACCCACCAAGCTAAAGCACACCAAGTTTCCAATGGGATAAACGGTTTACAGAATGTGACCTGCCAAGTTAGAAGGGCTTGGGAAGCATCTTGAACTTTCCATATATCTGCACTAACAACATACAAAACTAAGCCTACATAAATTCCCTTTGTTCAGCCATTAACTAATAATCCTGCTGAAATAAGAACCAACAGTCATCATACAAAGAACAGAAAACAACGTTCTCTAAAATGAACTTTCACAATGTCCAACAAACAATCAAAAAGTGCTATGCATAGAAACAAACAGGATAATTTGAACCATAGTAATTAACTTTAACACATGGACTGCCACACTAGAAAATTTTTTTTTCTTTGGGCCACAGTGTTTTATTATGAAGATAGGATAAAAACTTGGAAAACAAAACAATCCTTTCTAATGTAATGAATAATTTGTTATTTCTTACTGAGTTATATGCAATTCACGTGGTGGTAGAATCAATTTTTACACTGCACACCACATGAGTTGTATGTGACTTATGACATACTTACTGAATGTGTTTCTGAGAATTGAGTCTTTTGTCATTCCACAAGTGTTTATTTGTGTATGAAGTGGACCTGGGGTGGTCCTGGATGATGACCTCTGAATCATACACACTCAATATGTGCAAAAATGTCACATTGCCTCATACTATTGTATCAGATTTGTTCAAAGACCTGCCCGGCAAACATTCAAGGGCAAACATACATTTGGAAGTTATGGTATCCAGAGAACACAGTCTAGCACATGTGGTACACTTGGGAGGGCGGCTGGGACAGGGTGACAGGAGAGACAGGGGGAGACATGCTGATTGACAGTGAAAACAACAAGCAGAGCTTTCACAGGAGTGCAGGCATGCTGTGGACCTTCCCACCTATCTGCCAGTTCTATGTGCTTCACAGGGCCCCGGCCCCAAACTACCATGAGTTAAATACAACTCACATGGCAGTTAATGTTTTAAAATGCAATCAATGGAAACCAAAACTAAGATGAACCAGAATTTAGAATTAGCAAAAAGGATTCTAAAGCAGCTGTCAAATTTATGCTCAAAGAATCAGAGCAGCAAAATGCCGTCTTAGTGAGTGAACAAGTAGGAAATCTCATTAGAGAAATAAAAACTATAAAACATAGAAACTGAAACGAAAAGTTAAAGTATTATTGGGGAGTAAACAAAAAAAGATTCTGTGGACAATTAAATGGGATACACATTTAAAAGAGATTTAAGGAGGCTGGTTTACTGCAGTACTTCTTAAAGCCTTTAGCATGCTGGCATGCACTGTGAATCTCTAAAAATGATTATCAGATACAATGTTTTCCATACACTTTTAATGACAGAACTCAACTTGCCCAGGAAGAGTAGTCTGCGGAACATATGTGAGAATTACCCTTGGACTTTATACTTGGCTCTCTTCTAGATGTGCTCATTTCCTGACCAGCTATGCACTTGTACAGCTTCAGTCCCTTGGACACTATTTCCTCTCCTTTGAACCTTTTATACTCCCACACCTATCTGAGTAGTTATCCTTCAAAACTTATCTGAACTATCTCCTTCTTTCTGAAGTCTTCCCCAGCTCCTGTGATTCCCTAGGACTTGGTAGTGAATCATCATTTGTCACGCTGCATTATAATGATACGTTTATGTGACTCTCCTTCTTGTGACCTTCTTGTGGGGACGGCCACCTCTTCAAGGGCAGTGACCAATCTGACTCATCTAGATGACCTCAACACACAATATAAGGCCAGGGATTAGCAGCATCATAACTATTTGTTGAGCGAGTGATCTCTTACTTCAGAAGATGAGAACCAATGGAAAGCAAAGACCAAGATGATCTATGCTCCAATTTTTAGTAGTATTAAGGCCAGCCACTGTAATTCTCTGAGGCACAGTATTTCACTATGATTAGGAAAGCAAACTCTGGGGCCAGACTGCCAGGGTTCATGTCTATACTTTATCACTGCTATCTGTTTTGTCTGGGGAAACTTATTTAATCTCCTTTAACCTTGGCTTCCATATCTGGGAGATGAAGATAGTAGCATCCTTTACCTCATAGGATGTGTAAGGACCAAATGAAATCATTCATGAGATCACTCGGTGAGCAGTGGCTATTTATCTTACATTTTCCTGTTCATCATCTGCCTGCCAGCACCTCCCCTCCTAAGCATCGGTCAGTTTTCAGTATGCTCCAATAGTACTCCCGCCTACTGCCAGTTACTACCACCCCTTACCAATAGCTATCCACCCATCCATACCACAAGGGCAGCCTGATGCGCCAGGACCTTCCAGCATGAGCTTATCCCATATACTTCAATGCTCTCTGCACGGGCCCAGCTCATCCCGCAAGGCCAGATGAGAGCTGCGTCTTCCCAGTAAGCTTTATCAACTTAATCTCTGCCTTCCCTTCTGCAGTATTTGTCTGGTCCACGTGATTTGGCATTTGGCTGTTTCACACATGCAAGTGCTCTTTCCTCAGAAAGACTATGATCTTTCTGAGCAGATGCATAAGCTATTCGGTTTCCTTCTGTGACTGTCTCCTAGACCTGTGGTTCCCAACCCCCAGACTGTTACTGGGCCACGGCCTGTTAGGAACTGGGCCTCACACCAGGAGGAGAGCAGCGGGCAAGCACGCCAGTGAAGCTTCATCTGTATTTATAGCTGCTCCCCATTACTTACATCACTGCCTGAGATCATCACTGCCTCCTGTCAGATCTCACCCCCACCCTCCCACTCCCCCCCCACCCCCATCCGTGAAAAAATTTCTTCCATGAAGCTGATCCCTGGTGCCAAAAACGTTGGAGACTGCTGTCCTGGAGCAGCCATTGCAGAATATTTAGAGTATTTTGGAGCATCAGATTTTCTCTATACATGTCCCTTGGGGTTGCTTTGATTATACAGTAGGAATCACATGCTCAGCTGCCTACAGAGTTCAGGCAACAGATTTTTGTGTGAGACATTCAAGGTTTTAGACAATTGAACATTATAACTCAGTGGTATAGCATGTTATCTAAAAAGATTTCATGCTCTTGCTCTGCAGGGATAGAAGCACAGAGTCTAGGATGAAGAGAAGAGTTTTGTGCCTTCTCAGCTGGTTTGACACATTGTATTCTGTCCTTACACACTGATGGATTATAGTGGGACTCTCAAGAACACACAAAACCGGGAAGCAAGAATGTTTAGAAGTCTAAAAATGATATCAGAGGGTGAAAAGCTTGAAAACTTGAAGATTTTTCAGTTGAGAAAACATGTGATTTAGTGTGATGTTCTTTGATAAAAAGTGTTAAAGGGTCTTTTGTTTTAATAGGGTCTTACTCTGTTGCCCAAGCTGGTGTGCAGAGGCATCATCATAGCTCACTGCAACCATGAATGCTCTGGCTCAAGCAATCCTCCCACCTCAGCCTCCCAAGTAGCTAGGACTATAGGTGTGCACCACAAGGTCCAGCTAATTTTTTTAATTTTCTGAGGACAATGTTCTTGTTATGTCATCTAAGCTGATTTTGAACTCCTGGCCTCATGTGATCCTCCCACCTTAGCCTCCCAAAGTGCTGGCATTACAGGCATAAGCCACCACACCTAGACCATTTGTTTTTGTTTTTAATCTTAAAATCTAGCCTTGATGGTGACATAGCTATAATATCTTAGCAAGAGTATCTGTGTGTTTTTTAATCAAATTGCCTTCTGTTAAGCCTTGATGATTAAGTAGTTTGTTTGTTTGTTTTTAGAGACAGAGTTTCATTTTGTCGCCCTCACTAGAGTGCTGTGGCATCACAGCTCACAGCAACATCCAGCTCTTAGGCTTAGGCAATTGTCCTGCCTCAGCCTCCCAAGTAGCTGGGACTGCAAGCACCCACCACAACCCTTGGCTATTTTTTTGGTTGCAGTTTGGCTGGAGCCAGGTTCAAACCCACCACCCTCAGTATATGGGACCTGAGCCCTACTTACTGAGCCATAGGCACCACCCTGGATGGTCAAGTACTGGGTAAGTGTGCTTTGTACTTCCTTTTGCCCATCCCAGTCTTAGCGATAAAAAAAACTGGCTCACAGTATTCTCCTTTAACCAGGGCTTAGCATAATATGAACCATCCCATACAAAATGTGAGGTCTGAACATCAGAGGGAACAACACTCTCTGAACTGAGCATTTGATATAGGAAAACAGTAAATATTACCTTGCAATCTTGGAATTACTTTACTGCAGAAGTGTAAGTTTACTCCCATGTCCCATGAGGCTGTAAGGAAGAGAGACTCAGTGGACACAGCAAACAATAGAATATACACTGCAAGAACTGATGGCAATAAAACAGCCTGAGGGATTTAAAATGCTCAGGGAGATAAAGGAACGACTAGAATCCATAAGGCAGGAAGAGAACACTGGAGAAAATAAGGAAGCAAATAGAAATTTTGGAAATGAAATATATAGTCAGAAAAATTCAAAAACCAAAGTTAGACTAGATGACTAGAGAGAGAACTAGTAGTTTGGAAAGTCATTCTGAGGAAATTATACCAAAGCATAGAAAAAGAACAGAAATTATGAAAGAGAAATCAATGTAATAGGAACAGCAGAACGACAAAACCCATATAAACCTAATAGGAGTCTGGAGACGAGAATAGAGAGAATGAGGGAGAGGGGACACACCGAAGAGATAATGGCAGAGAACTTACCAGAATTGAAGCAGGGTAAGTGCTCAGACTGAAAAAACATGCTGAATTATGAGCAGAAACTATAAAAATAAACCCACCTGGAGTCATATCAGAGTGACACCAAGGAGTGTCAAATTCAAAGACAAAATATTAACGTTCCCCTAAGAAAAGGAACTAGAGTAGGTTACTGAGAAACTACTTCCTGTCTCCTCTGGGGGCCGGAGGGCTGGTGCTTCTCTTCAGCTTCCAGACCAAGAAGAAAGCAAGAACCGAGAGGTAACAGGTTATCCTCCAAGTGAAAGGTAGGATATTTACGGGAGACCCGTGGACCAAAAAGAAGTCAATTTCACTCAAACCATTTTGCAAGGCCTCACTGTTCAGACTTGTGGATAATGTAGGCTTGGGCTTTGACCCATTCATCTCTCTCTGTGTGCGTTGGGAGTCATCTTAAGTTATCTGCAATCCATCTCCTCTTTTTTAGTAGATGTGCACAAAACAATGGTGAAACTCTCCTCCCCAAGCAGGGGTTCTCAATCCCAGCTGCACATGAGAATTACCTGGCAAACTTTTTTTTTTTTTTTTTTTCGGAGAGAGAGCCTCAAGCTATCGCCCTGGGTAGAGTGCTATAGCATCACAGCTCACAGCAACCTCCAACTCCTGGGCTTAAGTGATTCTCTTGCTTCAGCTTCCCGAGTAGCTAGAACTACAGGCACCTGCCACAACGCCCAGATATTTTTTTTGGTTGTAATTGTCATTGTTTGGTAGGCCTGGGCAGATTCGAACCTGCCAGCTCTGGTGTATGTGTCTGGTGCCTTAGCTGCTTGAGCTACAAGCGCCGAGCCTGGGAAACATTTTAAATATACCAATGCCCAGGTGGGCACACATTTAAGCCATCTGGAGAGTGGCATCAATGATATAAATGGGTTCCGTGTCACAAGCACTTTCCTTCCTCTGCATCCTGAAGGAACTGAGCCAGTGCACCACAGTATGCATCATCTGCCTCTCTGAGCATCAAGTCCTGCCAGGGTCACCTATCTGTGACAGACTTGCTGCTGCTCAGTCAACCCTTTTTAAACCATGGTAGTGTCCACTGCCCATCCCCACGTTTGTTGTAAACTCAAGCATCACCATGGCAAAGCTGAAAGACATTTTCTTTTTAGACGACTTAGACTGGTAAAATGTAAATATAACCTTTGAAAAATGCTAACCTGAACACTTAAAGGTGGATTCCAAAAGGAACTAAGAATTTCTTCACAGTTTTCACTTTTAGAATTACAAAGAGGTGACGAAAGTTGACTTCTGTCAAGCGTTAAGCATCATCACTCAGAAAAGCTTTACCCGTGGCTTCGGAGTCACAGTCTGTTGGAATGTACTTGATGAAACCACTTCTTCAATGTGTGGGAGGTTGGAAAAATCATTTTGTTTTTTGCATCTCCAGTTTCGTCATCAATAAAACAAATGAGGGGGCTAGATTGGACTTTTGGCTTCTGGTTTAGACGTCACAGGGGACTCTCCAAATGAAAGCCTTTGAGGGTGGAACCTGTGTATTTTAAGAAGGCTCTACAGATGATACTGACAGACATTGCTAGTCATGGCTTAGATGCTTTTAATTCCTGGTATTTTATGTCACTATCCCCAGTTTGTTTAAAGTAAACCATTATCTAATAATAGTGCTTAAATCGCCCTCACAAAACTTTGGTATTATGATTGCATTTAAGTTGGGATTTTTCCCCAAAGAGATGTTAGATTAATAATTATTTTTGAATAATAGAAATCCAAGTACTAATGCTGTATTAATCAATATGGCTCTAATACAATTGTATACTCATTGTCTAAGTGAAAGGATGTACTTAGTTTAGGAATAAAACTACGGTGCATGAGATGCCCTAATTGGGAAATATTCTATAACGTTGGCAATGAAAAATAGCAATGTAGGAGCCTCCAAGAAAAACTACCTCATTTCACTACCAAACCACTAGATCTGAGAATTAGAGGAAAGGTCTTACACCAGGGTTGAGAATGAAGAACTGAAACTTACCCTGGAATTGAGAACAGAAATTGAAGGCATGGTTAAAAAGCGGAACATGGTTGTAGAAGAATCACCTTCTTGTAGCAGAACCCAAGGGGTAAGTAAGAAATTGCTGATGGAAGAGGAATCCTGGAGAGATAGGCCCAGAATACCCTTGAGTCCCAGCCTCCCCAGTCTGTGCAGAGAGACAGGAGCATTGTCTTAGCCATTTGTGGATGAGCTGAATTCTGTACTCTGGCCACAGGGAATGGTACATAAATTCCCACCTCTCACCTCTGATCATGGGATTATAACTCTAAAGCCATTAATATTCTCTGTTCTGTCAAAATCAAGCCTCACAATAGGAATTAAGCTGGGTCATAGAAAAATGAAGTTGTTTTCTTACAACTTCCCAAGTTCATGGACTGGGATACATCCTGCCACAGCATTGCCGTTCTCATTACCTTTGTCACTGTTATAGCTACCTTCATGCTGGGAGCCTTCTCATCTCTACTCCATGGCTCCAGTGGAGATCTTGGCATACCCTGAATCCTCTGCAATCCTTCCACTTTTTCAAGCATAGACTGCCGCTTTCTCTCTACATCAACAGTGAAAGAATTCAATCATAATCTGTTTTATTTCATCCATTTGTTCTAGAGACATCTTTTTAGGCTACAGAAATATAGCAGGGAACAGACAAGTCCCTTCTTTCCTAACGATTACATTCTGAAGGTGAGAGACAGACAGTAAACAAATAAGTACATGTGTTAAGTGGTGACAAGTGCTCTGAAGATAAATATAGTAGGGTAAACAAATGAAGAGAGGCAGGAGGCAGATGATATTTTAGAGGCGATCGGGGCGCCTCTATGTTGAGCTGACATTCAATTGAAGAGCTCTGTGAACTTATAAAATGCTTTATACACATAATAACCACAGATAATCAGCCAACTGGCATGGCAGGGGACTGTTTCCTTGGCAATATATCCAGAGCCTTGCCTCGGTGTAAGGCTAAATCAAGTGACCTCTAAAAGATAGCTAAATGCCATTTGGGTACACATCTCCTCTGATGAAGGAGAAACTGATCAAAAATAAAAACTCGTAGCAGTAGAAATTGGCTTCCATTTAAAATAATGCTTCTACAAACATATATCAAGTTACTTAGCAAAAAATAGATTATGGTGAAATTTCAATACCTGAAACTAACTGAATGGTGTTTGTTTCCAAATAGTGTTTTTCCATATACTGTAGTGTTTGGAAAACTTTGAGAGAAGGTTTAGAAGTTCATAGTCCCAGTCATGTTCTGAGATTCTACAAGGAAACAGACAATATAGCCTCTGGAAGGAAATTGCAAGTGAGAAGCAGAAGGGTATATTTGTGGAAAAAGTGAGGCTTGGGAATCACTGTTTAGCTTTGAATGGAATTGAGACAGAGAAGTTCAATAACTTGCTCAATATCAGGAACCCAGCATTAAAAGTCAGGCATATCTCAGGGGAATTATTCTGAAGGAGGAAAAAAGCCAATCTTAGAAGGTTATACACCATTTGATTCCACTTATTTGACATCTTGGAATAATGAAATCGTGGAGATGAGAATTGATTCCAGGTCAGAGGGGTATGGCGGGGGGTGACTATAGCTGTAGTGGGGAAGGATGGGAACTCCCCAGGGTGATGGAACAGGTCTGCATCTTGATTGTGGTGATGGTTCATGAAATTGCACATGATAAAATTCCAGAGAACTGAATACACACATGTACACAAAGGAATGCACTAAAACTGGTGCAATCTGAGAACATTCTGTGATTGTTCTAATGTCAGTTTCCTGGTTTTGACAGTGTTCTGCGGTTATGAAAGATGTTACTTTTGGGGGATATGAAACTGGATGAAGGGTACACAGGATTGCTGTTTTTATGTCATACAACTGAATCTAAATGACTTCAAAATAAAAAGTTAAAAATCAAGCAAACAACAAACAAAAACCTCAACTCAGGCAGAGTCTGGAATGTTAACCATGATGAAGAGCCAGGAGCTATGACAGTTCTATGAATCAAAGGATTCTTTCATTAAATGATATAATATTTTAAAATTTCCATTATTTTATGATATTCTGTTTACCCTTTTACCTGATAAGAAAAATAAATTTAATTTTTAACAGTTTTAGGATAATGTATTATTTTATTTAAATCCTTATTTTCTCATAACATAATCTACACAAAACACCCTAATTCAATGTACCAGGGGAAGAAACAGCTTTTAAAATATCTGCAATTCTTTCCCCAGGTCCCCCTTAAAATGCACACTTCTATAGATATAAAAGTGATTGGGAAGCAAAAAAGCTTTAAAATGTTCCTAAATGTCCAACAATACAGTGAACTGCCCATGTAATACTTACACGTTTCTTCTGCATTTGAGGAAGGAAGACTGCAGGAAGAGAAGAATGCCTTTGCTCAGCGTTCATTCTATAAGCTTCCTCCAAATCTATAGGAAAGGCAACTTCCTTTTTGTTCACTTTTAGTTCGAATTTATCTTAAATTTTACATTATAGGCTCTAGAGGAGCAGATCCCGACCTTTCTGTCACCAGGGACCAGTTTCATGGAAAACAATTTTTTCATAGATGGTGGGGGGGGGTGGTTTCAGGATGATTCAAGCACATTTCCTTTATTGGGCACCTTATTTTTATTATTGTGTATCACATTGTAATATATAATGAAATATTATATAACTCACCATCACTCGGAAGCAGTGGGAGCCCTGAGTTTGTGTTCCTGCAACTAGACACTTCCATCTGGTAATGATGAGAAACAGCGATACCTGAAGGGTGTGGCTCCACCTCAGATCATCAGGCATTAGATTCTCACAAGGAACATGCAACCTAGATCCCTCACATGTACAGTTTACTGAAGGATCTGCACTCCCATAAGAATGCCACTGCTGATCTGGCAGGAGGCAGAGCTCAGGCAGTGATGTAAGCAAGGGGGAGCGGCTGCAAATACAGATGAAGCTTCACTTTCTCACCTGCCACCCTGTATCTGACAGGCCACAGACCGGTATCAACCAACTGGTGGCCCAGAGCTTGGGGATTGCAGTTCTAGAGGATACTATGTCATGCTTTTTCACATTTATTTCCTTTCAACGATCTGTGCAAACTGTTATTAATTGTGGAAAAATGGATTTTTTAAAACTAGCATTTAAAAAGCAGATTTAGGATACTGCAGGATGGTGCCTAGCTCTGCAGGGACCATGACATGGAGGCAAGGTAGTCTGGCAAGACCGTCCCCAAAATGCAAAGGGGGGCCTGAGAAGGAGGAGAGGAAATTTCCAGGAGTGCCTCAGGGTCTTGGGGAACCCCAGAGGCAGGAGAGGGGCCAGCTAACCTGTGATCTCCTGGGATGAGATGGATTGGAGCGGGCATCCTCTCTGGCCCCAGCCCAGGGGCCCAGGGATGGTCACAGGCCCAAGACCCTAGGCTAAGATGAGGTTTGGTGGTCTGCACCTGTAGCTCTGGAAAACTTGGTTCTCCTTCACTCCTCTGCCTGCCTCTTTCCCCCTTCCCATAATAGGATGAATTATTTGAGAAAAATCTATAAATGGCATTTTCATTATAATGTTCAGAAATTATGAATTTCCAAGGTATATACATACATGTCTTAGATAAATACACACACACACGTGTGTATACATGTGTATATATCATGTGTGTATATATGTGTATACATATTATCAATGAAAAACATTTTCCAGGATTCATACCTGCCCTTGGACCTCAGGGCCTGCAGGGCCTGCATCCCAGGAGTCAGGTACCAGGTGATAATTACAACAGCTTTGACAGGTATTGTGGTGTGACAGAGCATGGGAGAGAACAAGTTGAGCAAAGATTTGAAGTGAGTTCATTTAACTTGGCTGCTTTTTTAGCATTCGCGTGTGAGCCTAGATTTTACCAGTAAGTTCTGATGAACCCAAATATAGATGAATGTTGGTTATTTCATAGCTTTCATCAGTACATGCAGACTTTGAGTTCTATTTGGGAGACTTGGGACAACTAGGTATAATTTGGGAGTATCAGCCTAACTCAGAGTGATCCCCTTACCTCTCCTCTTACCTTCAGCAATGGAAGCACTTCTAGTATGACTCTCCTGACATACTCCACCCCCACCATCCATGCCCACCCAAACACGTTTGATGGGCCCTACCTCTACTTCCTGGAATTGGAAATTAGCCTGAAATTTCAATTCTCCGTGTTTGAACAGACACTGCAGCCCACATGTTTTATGCCAGGGGAATGGAATAATAGGAACATATATCTTCAGGGATAGAAAGGAAGCAGATAAGAGGCACACAGAAGAAGTGTCCTCAGACTCATTCCTCTTCCAACTCTCATCCTGTTCTGAGACCCAGCCACAGCTTCCTTTTCTGGGGTTGATGGGACACTCCCTTTTTCCTATGATAATGTCTATTTTTCTGACCCAATCTGTCTGAAATAGTTTATCTTAGCTTTAATGGCAGTGTCATAATAAATACTGGTTGCCTGTGCTGTTTTGTTCAGCACTATATCTCCAGTGCTTATGACTGTGCCAGGCAAGTAGTAGGGACCCAACTAATGCCCACTGAATTAATGTATGAACAATACACTGAGTACCATATGCCACATATGTCGCTTCAGGAAAGATGGATACCAAACGAGAGAGTTCCCTGCTTGGCAGAAATGATGGAGGGATGGTGGGAACAGGTATGTGAGGAAAGATATTTAGAGGGGAAGGCTAATTTGTTGGCAAGGAAAGCATTCATCTGTCATTAGTAGTGTCCATCAAAAATCTTTTAAATATCTTCTCCATATTTTGATGACTTCCCAGGCTGTGAATTCATCTTCAACTGCAGAATCCAGACTCTACCTTTTCCCAGCCTTCTTTCCTCTGGGGTACAGACCTCTGACTTGAATTCCACCCATCAGATAAAATCAGTGTGACTCCCAGTTGGAGGCCAACTGCAAGAAGAAATGGGCAGGCCCAGGTCATCCACATGATAGAGGCAGAGGCATTGAGGATCCGGGCTAGATGTTCCTTATCAGGTTGATTCTTCTGGGTGTTGTTAAAAGCTCAACCAACCATGTGCCTTCAGCTCTTCTAATGACACCATGATCTTTCTAATTCCTCTTAATAAGTTAATTCCAGTTTAAACTAGCTAGAGAGGACATGGGATAAAGAAGCTGAAGTCTCTGTCATGAGGATGGAGATAAACACCATGTTCTACAGTCAAGACAAGACCCGAAATGAGAGCACAAGCTGTGAGTGAAGCCCTAAGTCAGAAAATGAGCTTTCAATGAAGTGGCATTCCTCTATTATTTCTCTTTCCTATTTCATTAATTTTTCACTCCTACATTTCCTTTTCTCTATTTATATCAGCTTAATTTTCTGCTTTTTTAGATTTTTAAGGTGAACACTAACATCATCGATTTTAAGCTTTTCTTCTTTTTTAGTTAAAATATTTAAAGCTCTCTTTTTCTCTCTAAGCTATGTTCGAGGGAACATCCTGCAAATTTTTATATCATAGCTCAAGTTTTCATTATCCTTCATCTAGAAATACTTTCTAATTTCTCTAGTGATTTCTCCTTGATAATGTAATGTGTAAACATTTATTTAATTTCCAAACATATAAGGATTTTCATGTTCCTGGAATCTTTCTAACATTGATTTTCATTTTAATTCTGTTAGGGTCAAAGAAGATACCCTGCATGATTTTAGTACCTGTAAATTCACTGAGGATTGTTTTATGGCCCAGCATATGGCATATTTTGATGTACTTAAATGCACTTGAAAAGACTGAACCTTCTACTCATCTTAAGTGAATGTTCTATAAATATCAATTAGGTCAAGTTGGTGGAAAGTGTTGTGTAAGTCTCTTGTTTTTAGTGACCTCTGTCTACTTTTTCTATTAAATACTGAAAAAGAAGTATTAAAACCACCACTATAACACGGGATTAGTCTAGTTCTCCTCTCATTTTCATCAGTTCTTAAGATTCTCTTTTTATTTTGAATATTCACACCCCCTTATATTAGGTGTGTAACAAATTACCCCCAAATTATGGCAGCTTAAAACATACAGATATGATTATGAATCTGGGTGTGGCTTAGCTGGGTGTTTCTGACTGAGGGTTTCTCACAAGTCTGTAATCAAAGTGTCGCCCAGACTGCAGTCATCACGAGACTCCCATTTAGCTTCCCAGCTCCCCCACGGGGCTGTTGGCAGGCGTCAGGGCCTCACTGGCTGTGGGCTAGAGGTGTTTGACTAGCGGGACTGTCTACAGGGATGCTCATAACATGGAATCTTTCTTTCCCCAGAGAGGGGAGAGAGAGACAGAGAAACACAGAGATTCTTTCACCTACTCTTGAAGTAAAAATCACAGCATCTTAGCCATGTTCCATTCAGTAAAAGTGTTATTACATTCAGCCCACACTCAGGGGTGCATGAGGTGGTTTACAGAAAAATGTGGAGATAATTTGGAGTCATCTTAGAGGCTTTCTACCACACTTTTCAAGGCACTCAGCAAAGAAAGGAACCTCAATCATTTTATATGCACACACACATACACACACGTGCACACGTGCACAATTACACTGGGCTCTATATAGCATCCACAGAAATGCTGAGCAACCAGTTCTCAGGAGGGTGGGGCTCAGGGCACCTCTGGGGACCTCTGTGGCAGAGATTTGTAGATGGCCACATGTAAGCTCTGCCATTTACATAATTCAAACTAGTCTCCCACATCCATATCTCTTAATGAAAATTTTCAAGAGAATCTGTTTGGGCTAGCCTGGGATAGGAGACCATAGCCAATCAAATATGGCAGGAAAGGCAAGATCATGATGAGCAAACCCATGTGCCAGAGGTCCACTTCTGTGGGCAGGGGAGCAGGCTCTTTGAGGGAGGCCAGGTTATGTGCTAGATGTCACCCTTTGATGCTTGCAGCAAACCTCTCTGTTAGGAATAGGTTGGCAGGATCCAGAGCTAAGATTGGGCTGGCTCAGGGCAGGTCTTTGATGGAAACTGAGAGTCTTAGGAAGTATAGAGGAATTTGTAGCAGCTCTCAAGTCACATCCCAGGCTCATATCAGACAAGTCTGTGTCTGACCCAGGCTCATGCCCCACACATTTGTGCATACCTCAGAAACACCAAAAGTCACTGTTCACCTTGTTAACCATTGGGGGAGAGGGAATGAGAGACATGAAAACAAACCATTCTTGACCTCACTTATCCTAACCCTCAACTTCCCATCATTCCCCATTAGTATGCAACTGTGACCAAAGGGTCTTTCCTCTCCTGCCAGAGTCACAGAGTAACCAGACAAGAGGAATTGGGCTCAGAGCTGGACTTGAGGCTTACTTTCGAAACTATACCAACAACCATGGCCTCAGAAGAAAATAGACACCATGGCAGTCTCCTTCAGGTGTCCTCAAACTACGGCCTGCGGGACACATGCAGCCTGCCTAGGACATTTATCCGGCTCGCTGGGTGTTTTTGCTGCTGCTGCTTGTACTGCTTAGCAGCCGACTCATCCCAGGGCCTGCAGTCTGGCCCTCCAATGGTCCGAGGAACAGTGAACTGGCCCCCTGTTTAAAAAGTTTGAGGACCCCTGCCTTAGAGGGCAAGAGTAGGTGATTCTGAGGTCCTGGTAGATGCTGCAAAGCATGGGCATCACCAGCTGCCACCTTAGGCTAAGGTTGGTTATTTCAAATGTTTGACAAGTACAAAAATTCTTTGGAAGAACTATTTTCCAGGGCTTCATGCACCCTCAGGCAGGTCCCACTATCATCAGCACTGGTGTTGGTTAGCTATCTCTGGAAGAGTTCAATCTGGGAGCTAAGAAAGCTACAAGTCTTTTGTTGCTTTTTTTTTTAAAAAAAACAACTTCTTATTATGGAAAATTTCAAGGATATCTAAAAGTAGAGTAACTAAAGAGAATAGCACAGTGAATTCTCATGCTTCAAAAATCATCAATTTATGGCTAATCTTTCATTATAACCCTACCCACTGTCCCCACTCACCCTGCAAATTATTTTGAGATAAATCCCATCATATCATTTCATTCATAAACATTTCAGTATAGAGATAAAGATATCTTAAAAATAAGATATCTTTAAAAATCCATAATCACCATTATCACATCTAATTAACAATTTCCCAACAGAAATCCAGTTCATCATTTTGTTGAGAGACATTCAGCATTCAAATATTCCATTGCTGCTGTTTTAAATATGAAAACCTAAACATTAAAATTTGAATTCCTGCCAACTGCTTTTAAAAGCATTCATATTTCATTGGTGACTAAATTTACAATAAAAATATATTAAGCCAACAAACCAAAAAGTATAGATGATAAAAACTTAAAGCTGCTCTTTCCAGCTTGATAAGTCATGAGAAAATGAAAAGAGTTTCCATCATCAATTGTCAGGCTGCTGTTTCTTATTTCCCCAAGAAGAAAAGAAAAGGAGTTAAAGCCTGTGGTAGGCACTAAGACTATTAACAGGTGGGCCCAGCCTTTCTCCTTCTAGCCACATAGAGGATTGAACTTCCTCAGTCCCTTGGAGTTTGGTATGGCCAAGGGATTTGCACGGGCCAGTAAAGCATGAGCGGAAGTGATCAGAAGTCAGTTCTTACAAGAAAATTTAAAGAGACTTTAGGAAACACTCGGAACCCTCTTTTCTCTCTGTCATAGTGACCCAGATTACTCCATCAGCCAGGGGCCTGGATGAACATGTAGGAGAGAGAAGCAAATCTGTTGTTTTATAGCCATTGAGATTTGAGAGTTGTTGTTAGAGCATAACCTGGCCTATTCTGACTTTGAATAAAGTGCTTAGGCTTGAGTTGGTGATTTCAGGGACGTCCAAGCTGTGGCTACTAACATTTTAGTGATGGCCCTCTTGAGGAATTGTATGTTATTAGTGTATTGATCTGTGCTATCATTTTTGTAGAGCAGTAGAATTTTAGTTCTTTAGCCTTTGACATTATTATGGGATTAAAACAATAATGATAGGAGTACGTTGCCAAATAAAACATTGTAGATATATTATATGGATCTGAAGATGAAACAAAAGATGAAATCGTGGCCTGGGAGTCATGTCTCTGCCCTGCTATGATCTTGGACAGGCCCCTAAACTCTGGGCCTCTGTTTCCTTTGCTACAATAATAAACATTATTACAACAATGACATCATTGCGTATCTGCTAGGTGCTGGTAGGTTCCATGAAACTTGGTTTATTCAATCCTTACAACTAATCTAAAGTAGCTATTTTCAACATTCTTAAAAACACAAACCTGGATACTAAAATTTAGAGAGGCTGGGTAACTTACTAAACCACAGTTGGACAAGTAGGGGATACTTCCAAAGCCAGTCTCAAATAAATATTTACAGTTCATTTCTTCTTCTAAAACTCTTGTAGAGTTTTTAGTGTAAGGTTATTCACAGAAAGTAAAATCATATTGTGAAAAAGAACATAATATTTTCTATAACACAAAGAGCAGTTCTTTTATTTGCAATAATATTTTCCAGTGTGACAGAACACATATTTCATGGAGATCAAAGACTGCTATTAATATTCCCTCACCTGTGTACTATCAAAGGGATTCAAAGCATCAGGCCATGTGACAGAGCATGTTGACTATAGTTAATAACAATGTATTGTATTCTTGAAAATCATTAAGAGGATAGACTTTGAGTAATTGTGATGGATGTGTTACTTAGTTCAATGTAAATATTTCACATTGTATATTGAAGCAGTACCCTGAATCCCATAAATGCATCAATGGACAAAGTTATGATTTAATAAAAAATGATTTTAAAAAAATGATATTTGAGATAATGCATATGTTAAATTAGCTAAATTTAGCCATTCCACATTGTATACATATTTCAAAACATTATGTGTTGCACATAATATATACAATTTTATTTTTTAATTTTTACAACTTAATTTCGAAAACTTTATGACTCAATACAGATGCTAACCATAATGTATACTAAATGCAAAAAGAAAATTATTCCCTTTGAGAATTTGCACAGATTATTTATTTTTTTGCTAACATTTTTCTTTTAAGAATAATTCAAACACTTGTGAATTAATTCATGGTCATAAATGCATTTTACCAGCCACGTTGTATGGTTTTAAAATATCAGATTTAAAATACCAAGTTTAAGTTGGGTTAAAATGCCAAAAATTAAAATAATGACATTCAGAAGAAGTAGAATTTACTTTTTGGAAAACACTGTCCAGGTACGTGAGTGTGCTAGCTATGAGATCTGTTCTCAGACCTCTAGTACCACCACATGAAATGACCAATTCTTTTTTTTTTTTACATATACATGTGTTTATTAGGTTTCCACTTTTTGCCTTCACAAAATTAAAAAGGCTTAAAATTTAATAACAATAACAATGTTTAAGATAAGGACTAGAAACAAAAACCTCATAAAGAATGAACAAAGATAAATACATTCAGAAAAGAAATCAGATGATTGCTGCATCAAAATATTAAGCTATAATAATAATGAAAAGAAAGTAACATTCACATTGTCAAATAAGAGTATGTCTATTATAGAATGCTTTGACTCTGAGGTTCAGTATGGAGTCCTCAGTTAACTTCTTCTTCTTATTTTTTTTTCAGAGTCTCAAAAACTAGACAACTAATATTTATAAAGAAAAGTAAAAGATAATTTCAAAAAACAGGTCATGCCAAATCCTCTAGACAATAGAAAAAGAAGAAATACTTCAAAATCATTCTTCTTAATCTAGATACACTTGATATTAAAATTGGAGAAAATATATT
>CAUYQV010047959.1:0-28062 GCA_963574575.1 Galagoides demidoff
AGCAAACATATGAAAAAATGCTCATCATCCCTAATTATTAGAGAAATGCAAATCAAAACCACCCTGAGATACCATCTAACCCTAGTGAGAATGACCCACATCACAAAATCTCAAAACCACAGATGCTGGCACAGATGTGGAGAGAAAGGAACACTTTTACACTGCTGGTGGGACTGCAAACTAATACAACCTTTTTGGAAGGAACTGTGGAGAACCCTCAAAGAACTCAAGCTAGACCTCCTATTTGATCTTGCAATCCTATTACTCGGCATCTACCCAGAAGGAAAAAAAAAACCTTTTATCATAAGGACACTTGCACTAGACTGTTTATCGCAGCTCAATTTACAGTTGCCAAAATGTGGAAACAGCCTAAATGCCCACCAACCCAGGAATGGATTAACAAGCTGTGGTGTATGTATACCATGGAATACTATTCAGCCATTAAAAAAACGGAGACTTTATATCCTTTGTATTAACCTGGATAGAAGTGGAACACATTATTCTTAGTAAAGCATCACAAGAATGAAGAAGCATGAATCCTATGTATTCAGTTTTGATATGAGGACAATTAATGACCTATTACACGATAGGGGGTGGAGGAAGGGGAGAGCAGAGAGAGAAAGAAGGAGGGTAAAGGAAGAGTAGAGAGGGGGAAGAAGGGAGAGGGGGTGGGGTCTTGGTGTGTGCCATACCTCTTGGGGGCAAGACACAATTGTAAGAGGAACTTTACCTAACAAATTCAATCAGTGTAACCTGATTTCTTGGACCCTCAATGAATCCCCAACAATAAAAAAAGTATTCAAATACACACACACACACACACACACACACAAAGGGCAGGGTGTCAGGCAGTACTACCAGATACCTTCCTGATGCCAGATTAGACCTGATGCTTCCAAGGGCCTTCTGAATGCTTCTGGTTAGCAAGGATGGCTTTTGTTAATTCATATTAAGATTTATATTAAAAAAGAGGGAGTAAATTTAATTTAGTGATGGTGAACTTTTAATTTTAATGAAAAAGAAAATTACAAATACATACATGGATAATTCAGTAAGGTTAAATAATTTCCTTTAGTTTTGCGCTCCAATAACTCTAGTCTTGTTTTTCCTTCTTCCTTCATGGATGACATGGTCTCCACAGTTTTGGTAAATGTTAATTTGACCATCAAGCTGCCATTATTTTTATCTTTTTTTCTTTCACTAGGAGTAGTAGTCTCTTCCATCGGTATTTTATGACCTCACAGACTTTTTGAATTACTGTTACTCTGCCTTCTAACTCATTGCTTTGCTGAGACTGCCTCTATAGGTACTAGTAATCTTTAGTGACAGTCTACTTAGTGGCCGTTTCATAGTTTCATTTTCTCCAGCCCTTCAGCTGCATTAAATCATGGGATCACACCCTCATTTTTGAAAAGCTTCTTTTGTTCCTGTGACATTATGGAACCAAAAAGGATCCTGGAAGCCATTTAGTTCAACTTTTATGTAATTAGTGTATGCTTATCAGATAAAAACTCTTGACAAGTGCTTTTCTAATCTTGAACACTTATGACTGGGAAGTATAATGCTTCTCTTCACTCTTTTAAAAAAAATCATAAAGATAACATGCTTACGTGAGTGAAAGGGATTCAAAGAGCATAAAAGAGAACATTGCCTTCTAGTTTTTTGTTGCTGTATAACAAGTCATCTAAATTTAACTGCTTCAAATAGTAAATTGTTAACTCACAGACCTATGGGTCAGAAAGCCAGGCATGGCCCATTTGGCTTCTCTGTTCCAGGTTTCCTGCTCAGGGGTCAACTGCCTGGCTTCTCATCTGGTAGTGCTCCTTCCAAACAGGTTTCTGGCAGAATTTAGTTCTTGCTGGCTGGGGGTTGCTATCAGCTCTTAGGGACTGTACTTGGGTCCTTGCCACATGGCCCCCTCTATCCTAAAAGCCAGCAAGGAAGAATTGGCATGTGGAGTCCCCTTGATGCTTCCTATCTTTGGCTGGAAGTGCCTGGACCCTTTCAAGGGCCCACCTCATTAGGTCAGGCTCATCTTACCATCCAACCCCTCCTTTCTAAAGTTGACTGATTTGGGACCTTAATCACATCTGCACATCATCAGCACCTGAGTTTGATTGAATAACTGGAACCATCAGTCTTAGGGGCTGTGTCAGAAATTCTGCCCACCATATACTGTAAAAGCAATTTTTTCTCCCCTCAACCTCAAACCCCTCAACCTCTTCAGTGGTAACCACTTTTAATAGTCTGTTACTACCCTCTGAGACATTTCTGTCCATGTTCATATGTATGTAAGGATATGGAATGTTTGAAAAAAAACTATTTTTTTTTTACTCAGATTACAGTAATTACTGTTTAGATACCTAGCTTTTGAGATTTATCCACATTGTAGCATATAACAGTGGTATTCCATTGAGTAGATATACAGTAGTTTGTTTATCCATTCGCCATTTATTGGACAGATTGTTTCTAGTTTTTGATTATTGGGAATAAAACTGCTGTCATTTGTGCATAAATTCTTATGTGGACATACTTTTTTGTTTATCCTGGGTACTTTCCAGTGAGATTTTATTGATTGTGTAGTAGTGTATGTTTAACTTCATAAGAAACTGCTGAACTGTTTTCCAGTGTGGCTATACCATCTTGTGTTTGCACTAACAAATGTATTAGCATTCCAGTTCTTCATTATCACCAACACTCGACATTGTCAGTCTTTTTATTTTAGCTGTTTTAGTGGATATTCAGTGTTATCAGTATAGTTTTAATTCCTATCTTCTTGTTAACTAAGTTTCTGTATGCTTTGTTTGTTCTTTCATTTTCCTTGTCTGTTTTTGGATTAATAGAGTATTTTTATGATTCTAATTTACATTTACTATTGGCTTATTATCTATATCTTTTATCTTTAAAAAAAAATAGAAATTGAGCTGGGCGTGGTGGCTCATGCCTGTAATCCCAGCATTGTGGGAGGCTGAGGAGGGAGGATTGCTCGAGCTTAGGAGTTTGAGACTCCCCTGAGCGAGAGTGAGACCCTGACTCATGAAAAAAATGGAAAAACCCAGCTGGGCGCCGTGGCAAGTGTCTGTAATCCCAGCCGGGCGCTGGGGCAAGTGCCTGTAATCCCAGCCGGGCGCCGGGGCAAGTGCCTGTAATCCCAGCGGCTTCAAAGGCTGAGGCAGCAGGATGCCCACAGCTGGAGTCTGGGTTGCAGTGAGCTCTGATGCCACTGCACTCTGCTCAGAGCACAGCGTAGAACCCTGTCTCGGCAAAAAAAAGAAGAAAAAAAAACAGAAATTTATTTAGGCCTCATCACACCCAACCTTCAAATAATAGTCCTTTATGTATGCTATACAAACCTTCATTCTTCCTCTCATCTTTTGTGCTTCTCATACTTTTTACATCAACATGTAACCTATAATACATTGTTTTTATTATTGCTTTTATGCAATTATGTTTTCAAAAGTTAAGCAAACATATATTGACCTACACATTTACCTTTCTGTTGATCTTCATTCCTTTATGTAGATCCATTGTCATTTTCCTTTCTCTTAAAGAACTTCTTTAAACATTCCTTACAAATGTAGGTCGACTGACAATGGAGTTGCCAGATTTTATCTGTCTGAAGATGTCTTTTTTTTTTTGAGACAGAGTCTCATTTTGTCACCCTTGGTAGAGTGTGGTGGTGTCATAGCTCACAACAACCTCAAACTCTTGGGCTCAAGCAATTCTCTTGCCTTAGCCTTCTGAGTAGCTGGGGCTGCAGGTGACTGCCACAACAGCTGCCTATTTTTTAGAGACGGGCACCTTGCTCTGGCTCAGTCTGGTCTCGAACCTGTGAGCTCAGGCAATCCACCAGCCTCGGTCTCCCAGAGTGCTAGGATTATAGGCATGAGCCACTGTGCCTGGCCCTTGAAGATGTCTTTATTTTGCTTTCCTTTAAAAAAAAAATTTTCATTGGATATAGAATTTTAGGTTGTCATTTTTCCTTCTTTTGGCATTTTATGGATATGATTCTTTTGTCTTCCAGTTTGCATTTTTTCCTGTGAGAAATATTTTCTTTTTTCTCTCTTTTCTTTCTTTCTTTCTTTCTTTCTTTTTTTTTTTTTTTTTGAGGCAAGAGTCTTACTCCGTTGCCCTCAGTAAGAGTGCTGTGGCATCATGGCTCATAGCAACCTCAAACTCACAGGCTCAAGGGGATCCTCTTGCTTCAGCCTCCTGAATAGCTGGGACTAGAGGTGTCACTATAACACCTTGCTAATTTTCCTAGAGAGAGGGTCTTTTTTTTTTTTATTTTTTTTTTGAGACCGAGCCCCAAGCTACCCCTGGGTAGAGTGCCGTGGCATCACAGCTCACAGCAACCTCCAACTCCTGGGCTCAAGCGAGTCTCCTGCCTCCACCTCCCAAGTAGCTGGGACCACAGGCGCCCACCACAACGCCTGGCTATTTTTTTTGGTTGCAGCCATCATTGTTGTTTGGTGGTCTCGGGCTGGGGATTCCAACCCGCCACCTCAGGTGTACATGGCTGGCGCCTTAGCCGATTGAGCCACAGGCGCCGAGCCATAGAGAGAGGGTCTTGCTCTTGCTAAGACTGGTCTTGAACTCCTGAGCTCAAGCAATCTACTTGCCTCAGCCTCCCAGAGTGCTAGGATTACAGGTGTGAGCCACTGCGCCTGGACCTATTTTTTCTATGAATGATTTTTTTTTTAGCTTAGATAGTAACCATTGAACACATCTCTTGTCCATTGTTTGATCTACTGTTACTACTACTCCATACATTTTTTATTTCAGATGTTATTTTTTTGCATTCTAGAAATTCCATTGTTGCTTTTTGTTGTTGAGAGCTTTCAAATCTCTATAATTTACTGTCATGTCACTTATATCCACCTTTTCAGTAGGTTCTTATTGTTAAGTTGTTTCTTTTAAAGTTGTTTATTGATGGATTCTGTAGATTCTTTAGTATATTTATTAGAGTTTTTTAAAGTTCTCATCTGCTAATTAAGCATCTGGTTCATTGTGGATCTCTTTTGGTTGACTTTTTTTGCTGACTATGAATTAAATTTTTCTGCTTTTTCCTATTGTTATAATTTTTATTTATTTATTTTTTGAGACAAAGTCTCACTTTGTTGCCCTCAGTAGAATGCTGTGGCATCACAGCTCACAGCAACCTCAAACTCTTGGTATCAAGCGATTCTCTTACCTCAGCGTCCCAAGTAGTTGGGACTACAGGCACCCACCATAATGCTTGGCTTTTTTTTTTTTTTTTTTTTGAGACGGAACCTCAAGCTATCCCCCTGGGTAGAGTGCCATGACATCACAGCTCATAGCAACCTCCAACTCCTGGGCTCAAGCAAGTCTCCTGCCTCGGCCTCCCAAGTAGCTGGGACCACAGGCGCCCGCCACAACACCTGGCCATTTTTTGGTTGCAGCCATCATTGTTGTTTGGCGGGCCCGGGCTGGGGATTTGAACCCGCCACCTTAGGTGTACATGGCTGGCACCTTAGCCGATTGAGCCACAGGCACCCAGCCCCTCTGTTAGTTTTAATACCAAGAATGGCTTTTGCGTGGTGCCTCAGAGGACTCAAGGGTTCATGGAGCCCTGACCAGAAAAAATAGTGAGCTTTACCAACCCTTTTACTTTCTTTTTTTTCGAAACAGTGTCTCGCTTTATCACCCTTGGTAGAGTGTCCTGGTATCACAGCTCACAGCAACCTCTAACTTTTGGGCTCAAGTGATTCTCTTGCCTCAGTTTCCCAAGTATCTGGGAGTACAGGCACCCACCACAATGCCTGGCTGTTTTTAGAGATGGGGGTCTTGCTCTGGCTCAGGCTGGTCTAGAACCTGTGAGTTCAGGCGATCCACCTGCCTCAGCCTCCCAGATTATTAGGAATACAGGTGTGAGCCACCTCATCTAGCCCCTTTTACTTTCTACATGAGAAAACTGAGGCCCAAAGAAGGTAGGTGGTGGGACCAAAGCAAAGACACAGTTAAGTGCCTAAGATAGCCCAGTGTTTGGACTTGCCTCTTTGTTAGCAGAAAAAATGGCCATGAGAACCTGAGCTAGAATATGGGACTTTTTTTTTGAGACAGAGTCTCACTTTGTCACCCTTGGTAGAGTGCTGTGACATCACAGCTCACAGCAACCTCAAACTTTTGGGCTTAAGCAATTCTCTTGCCTCAGCCTCCCAAGTAGCTGGGACTATAGGCTCCCACCACAATGCCCACCTAGTTTTCTTGTTGTTGTTGTTGTTGCAGTTGTTATTTTAGCAGGCCCGAGCCAGGTTCGAACCTGCCTGCCTCAGTGTTTGTGACTAGTGCCCTAACCAGCGCCAAGGGGTGGGTGGGGGTGGGGGACTTTTTCTTATAGGGCAGAGACCATAGAGTAGAGTGTTTGGATCTTTCTCCCCACAGGACCTGGCACAATGCTTTACACACTGTGAACTCTTATTACATCCTCCCCTAGGTAAGTTATTTGCAGGGCAGAGTCTGAGAGGGTGGAAGCTTGTTGTAGGCTCAGGGAGCAGAATCCTAGGTAAGATTCTGCCTTGGGGAACCTGGGCAGCTAGTGTACAGATGGGGGTGGGGGTGGGGTGGGGAAGGCATGCACCTGCAGGGAGGAAGCAAGAAAAGAGTGTGGAGCACCCACAGAAGCTACTTTCTGGGCCTTCCTCAGTTCTGAGTGGAGTTCTAACCAGTGAGGGTTCATTTAGACCTCACTTTTGTAGCTCTTTATGTTCTTCTTTCAGTCTTGAACTTTGGGTAGGATTTCTCAGTGTTTGACAGGCAAGTGCAATCCTGTCACCCCCCTGCTCGATGTGGCTACCTGTTGCCCTCAGGGTACTGTGCAGACTTGGCTGGCAAAGCCATTTATGATCTGCCCCCTACCAGGTTAACTTCCTTAACATATTCCTTTTCTTTTTTCCATTTTTATGACAGAGTCTCACACTGTTGCCTGGGCTAGAGTGTAGGGAGATCATCATAGCTCACTGAAACTTCAAACTCCTGGGCTTAAGCAGTTCTCCTGCCTCAGCCTCCTAGGAGGCTGGGATTACAGGCATGTGCCACCATGCTTGGCTAATTTTTCTCTTTTCTGTAGAGATAGGCATCTTGCTCAGGCAGTTCTTGAACTCTCAACCTCAAGCAGTCCTCCTGCTTCTGCCTCCCAAAGTGCTAGACTTATAGGTATGAGCCCCCCTGTATGGCCACCAATTCCTTCTTTACCTCTTATTTCCCTTTTGAGCTCCCCACTCCAGAGTAATTATGGTTTTCCTTCCTTGCCTCTGAGCCTTTGTTTATACGAGTTCCTTCTACTGGAAAACTCCCTTTCCCACCTCTGTTCCTCCTAACTGGCTAATCCTTCCTCCTGGAAGCCTTCTCTGACACCCTCTTCACCCCTCCCCCTAGATCACTTTGGAATCCTACTGGTCTCCCACCTGCCAGTAGTGTTTGTTATGCTGTTGGGAACTGACAGCCCAAACTCCAGCTCTGGGCTGCCCGCTCCCTTCTATCACAGAGACACAGTAACAAAGGATGTTAATGTTGCTGTCCTTGGGCAACTCTAAGGAGGATCCATTTAAAAATAGCCCGGGTAAGGGAAAGCTGCCAGGACCTAGGAAAGAGTTTGATCCATTCTCTCCTGATAGAATTGGAGTGAGGCATCAATTCTCCCACCACACTGCATCGTACGGTAGTCCCCCCTTATACTCATATGGGTTCCAAAACCTTCAGTGGATGTCGGAAATGGCAGTTAGTACTGAACCTTATGTATGCTATGTTTTTTCAGTCTGATAAACAAGACAGCTACTGGCAACAGGTGGGTAGCATGGATAGTGTAGAAAAGCTGGACAAAGTGATGATTCATGTTTTGGGTGGGACAGCCCAAGATTTCACCATTCTAGTCATAAATACATACAATATAAAACTTATGAGTCATTTCTAGAATTTTCCATATTTTTGTACCACAGTTGACTTCAGGTAACTGAAACTATGGAAAATGAAACCAAGGATACAGGGGAACTACTCTATAGTGAATTGCATTTTATGTGGGATTGTTAACTTCGGCAATGAAACAAAATAGTTTATATTCCAAATTCTCCTTGAATAGCTCTTAAATTATCCACAGAGTTTTGTATTGCAACCATAGGTCAGTTTATCTCTTCAGTAGTCATTGTCACTTTGTGGTTTCCAATTAATTGTCTTCTTTATGGTTTAGACCAAGTCATAAGTTGTTTTGTTTTTGTTTTTTTTTGCAGTTTTTGGCCAGGGCTGGGTTTGAACCCGCCACCTCCAGTATATGGGGCCAGCACCCTTTGAGCCACAGGTGCCGCCCATCATAGGTATCTTTTTGCCTGGTCATCTGACAATGTGCTTTACTTCTTTGTCAGAGATGGAGATGACATGCAGATAGAGATGCCAAATTAATGCGAATTTCCCTTCCTACTTTCCTTCTTAGAGTGTGGTCTTTATAGTCAAGGGTGATAGTCAAAGTATTTAACTACGAGTACAAACAAACCAGGTACTACTCTGTCAACATTGATGTGGGTCGTCAACGACCAGCCGTGGAGTTTAGATGGGTACCCGCTGCTGATCGGTCTAGTCCAGCGGCAATAAGGAACCACGAGAGATGGCACATTTGAATCCCCTGGGATGTGCTAGAAAAAGACTCTGAGTGCTACAGCTCTTTTACAATTTGTCTGAAAGGTTTTCAAGGGCTCTGGTTGGAGAGCGGAGGGTTGACTACAGGAGCAGAAGACACTGGAGGAAGAAGCCCTGTTTGAAGGCTAAACATTAAAGACCCTGGTGACACTCTGGTTTCTCTTCAGATCACGTAAATCTTTCAGCTTTTACTAAAGACCCTGGTGTCTTCTAGGATTCACTCCACATCTGGTGTAGAATAACCCACCTCATTCTCAAAGAAGCTAATTGTACTTGTATTTGCAGATATATCATTATGTGACTGGCCTCAGGCCACTGGAGAGAAACCTAAATGAAGGGAAGGGAAGGGATCTAAGGTGCCAAGTGTTTTGTGTGTTGCCCATTTTGACCCTCACTCAGGCTCGGAGGGGCAGTATCTTTAGGTTCATTATTGTGGACACTGAGGTTTTGGTTCCTGATTAATTCCTTAACAGGTGATAAGAGGCTTTCAGTCTAGCTCCATCTGGTTCCAGAGCCTGTGCTTTTTTTCTCTTTAGGGGTCTGGAATCCTCCTTCTCTTCAGTTTTCTTTTCCAAAGCACTTAGCATTTCCTGCTCACCCAACTCAACCCATTTTGAGAAAAACAACTCAAAAGTATATTTTTATTTCACACACACACACAAATGTGACATGCAATACCCATCCCCTAACAAACTATAAATGCTTGAAATACAGAATAAAAACACAATCCAACCAGTCCTGATGAGACAAAATTTGATTTCACAAAGTTGAAAAATCCGTTACAAAGTCTCTGTTGTATAAATATAGTCAGTCTTATCTTTAGAGTCAGAAAAAAAGTTTTGTTGGCATAAAAAACTCCCTGGTCCTTGGATACACCCTAATCTTCATTTGTATTCCCAGCCAAATACAGGTGCTGACCACAGGAGGAGAGTCACCTGTGTGTTCAAGGACTCTAGGTAACCAAACGGGACTTCAACATTTTATCTCCTGAGCCACCCTCCCTCCACTAACAAACCTTGTGCAAACCACTATAGCCCTGGGTCAGGGGCTAAAGCCTTCCTCTCATAGAAAATCGAACATGTGTCTGTTCTAAAATGGTGCATAGCTCTGTGAGTACATTAAAAGCCACTGAATTGTATGTTTTAAATGGGTAAATTAAATGGTATATGGATTATATCTCAATAAAGTTATTGAAAACAATCTGACTTGGCCGGGCCAGGTGGCTCATGCCTGTAATCCTACCACTCTGGGTGGCCGAGGTGGGTGGACTACTTGTGCTCATGAGTTCAAGACCAGCCTGAGCAAAAGCGAGACCCTGTCTCTACTAAAAATAGAAGAGGCAAGAGGATCCCTTGAGCCCAAGTTGGAGATTGCTGTGAGCTGTGACTTTACGGTACTCTACCCAAGGTGACAGCTTGGGACTCTGTCTCAAAAAAAACACCCCCAAAACAAAAACCAATCTGACTTGTCTGAGTTGCTGGGGGAACAGCAGGTGACTGATAGCATAACTAGGAGCTCCTGACAGGTCCAGGGAAGACCTGTAGAAGCCAGCACAGTGAAGGGTAGTAGAGAGGAGATCCTTAAGGTATTCAGACCAAAGCAGAGGAGTCAGAGTAAAGTCATCAGAGGGATATTTCTTCCTACTCTTTCCAGAATAAGCTGAGGCCCTTCTGTGGCTTTGGTCACAAAAGAAAGACATTCATTGAGAATCTGGCAGATGCCCAGGTGTGGCTGAGACTGGAGCTCAAGAGCTATGTATGTGTCTGCATCCACATGGCCACAGGTTCTGAGAACCTGACTTCAACAAAAGGAGAGATAATTTGAATACCCAAAGAAAAGCTTCTAGATTTATTGAACCAAAGGGACTCCCTCCTATCACCATCACCGATGCTGTCGATGGTCAGAAGTCACAGCACAGCTCCAGTTCTCACTGGCTCCTGTAAGACCATTGCTAGGGCAGCAGTGGCTAATTGGATAAGCAAACTTTTTTGGCAGGCAGATTGCTTAGAAATGCCACGTCCTTTCTAGATCTACCATCTAGTCACAAAATTGTCACTGGGCAGAGGCACAAACTATGAGCAACTGGGGCTTGCGTGAGGATGGCCACCCCAGCCTGACAGTGAGGGAGGGCACCTTGCCTAAAGTCTTGCTTCGGTTTTGCCATTCCAGGTGCTTGAAGTTCACCACTTATATAGTTGGTGTAAAAGTGGGCACAGAGGACACCCACTCTACTCACCTTACAAAAGGGATGTTGTCAGAAATTAGGACCAATTGTCTTTTTAGTTTTTTAGCACACAAAGGAAATGAGAATTTGAAAAAGAGAAGGAAAGGGGCTGGGCGCCTGTAGCTCAGCAACTAGGGTGCCAGCCACATACACCAGAGCTGGTGGGTTTGAACCCAGCCCGGGCCTGCCAAACAACAATGACAACTACAACCAAAAAATAGCCAGGCGTTCTGGCGGGGCCTGTAGTCCTAGCTACTTGGGAGGCTGAGGCAAGAGAATCGCTGAAGCCCAAGAGTTGGAGGTTGCTGTGAGCTGTGATGCCACAGCACTCTACCAGGCAACATGGTGAAACTCTGTCTCAAAAAAAAAAAAAAAAAAAAAAAGAAGGAAAAGGGCTTAAAGAGGAATATTCCAGTTTGCTTAAACTCTCCTAGCCTTTCCTCCTCAAAGACTAGGGTTCTATCACTGGGGTGTAGCTGTGGGATACAATTCCCTTTTTGATCATCTTAGACATTATTTATTCTGTGGCTGAGCAGATAAGTTAGAAGCAGACATCATGGTCACCTTGGGGCCATGCCATAGATGCTCTGGGTAAAACCTTGGTCTCCTTGTGCTCTTTTGAAACAAGATACCCTCTAGGACTAGAGAGTACTCAGGATGGGGAATTTTCCTCACTGGTAGGAGTTTTACATCTCTGTATGTAAAAGCCAATAAAATCTGAGTTTGCAGCTTACCTGGTTTTCTTTCTTTCTTTTTTTTTTTTTTTGTCATAGGGAGATAGTAGGAGGTTAAAAGAAAACAGGATGAATAAATAGATTAAATAGATCCACCAGGGCTTTGAGCATTTTCTGATGAATTTTTTCCTTTGGCTTCAGTGAGAATGTGTGTATCACTTAATTAAGGGAAGGGAATGAGGCACCTGGTTTAAAAAACAAAAAACCCTTCGTGCCTCTCTTGTGCTTATCAAGCCTTTCCTTCCCCAGGCCTTACTCACCTTGCCCTCAGACTACCCACTACTGTCAGTTTGAGCTGATTATCCAGGAGCAAGGAATCCAGACTACCGTGAAAATTGTCTATCAAGGAACCCAAATATCCCTCTCACCCAGCCTCTCTCCCAAAGAGATCATGAGCTGAGGGCATACAGTCAGGAACCTCTCCCTGGAATGTTTCTGCCCTTAAATAAGAGGACAGAGGAAGTAGATTCTATACTTATGAGAGAAATGTTTGTTTGTTTGTTTTTTGCAGCTTTTGGCCTGGGCTGGGTTTGAACTCACCACCTCCAGCATGCCCCTGGGGCCAACGCCCTACCCCTTTGAGCCACAGACACCGCCCATTAAGAGAGAAATGTTTTCATTCCAGAATTTTGGCCAGACAAAGCAATGGCTCTGGCGGATGGGCCATTTTGGGAAACAAAATGCAAGCAAGGGAATAATTTACAAACAAAGTGTGGGTATATTTGGCAGGTTTGAGGCAAGCAGAAAGGAAGGTTTGAGTACTCTATAAAAAAACCAAATATTGGAAATTCAAAATTCTTCTGATAAGGCCACAATGAAGAGATTTCCAGCAGTGGGTGTTGGAGGATGAGGGCACCCAAATTGTCACAGGCTTGTAAAGTGACACGCCGAGGTGGAAGCGGGAGAGGCAGGGTAGTTCCTCTCACAGGTCCATGTCGGGGCCTCCTGAGGATGTCTTCAGCGGCACTGAGTCAAATCCATCAGGAGTTCTCTGAAAGAGAGATGGTGACAGGAGCTGGCTGCTGCACAGGGGCAAGTTTGGGGGACGAAGGAGAGAAGTGGAAAACAGGTGACAGAAGGAATCCTTATGGAATCTCGGTTTTTCAGTGGCTTTGTGGAAACACAAAAATGAGAGACCCTCGATTCTTCTTGCTCCCCTCAGGGTCAGTCAGAATAAGAAAACTCTTAACAATCTCCTGCTTTGCAACTTTCTGAATTCTAGAAGTCCCAGATTGACTCGAGAGTCCCAGGGTGAACTGTTCTCTCATTGGTTAAAAAAAAAAAAATGGCTCGGTGCCTGTAGCTCAGCAACTAGGGCGTCAGCCACATACACGGGAGAGGGTGCAAACCCAGCTGGGGACTGCCAAACAACAATGACCACTACAACCAAAAAAAAAAAAAAAAAAAAAAATCACAGTCTAAGGAGGCCACGGGAGTCACCCCGGCAGGCCAGTGCAAAGGGAACAGATTCAGCAATCCCAACGCCTAGGCGCCATCCTTTTTCACTACCTGTACTCTCCTCCTTCTTTCCACCCTCCCCACCCACACCTGCTGGGATGACCTGTTTCAGGGCAGTAGTCAGGTTTGGGCACTGGCAAAATGGGGCTGCAGAGGGCTGTAGCCCTGGGGGCGTTGCTTGGATGCTCTCTGCTGGCCCCACCCCGTGACAGAGTTGTCTCTACTGTATTTATAAGCTTCACATTCACTCCTCCACCTACACAGAGCCAACCCTCCCAGCTCAGAATTGCTCAGCAGGGAGCAGCTTAGACTTAGCTCTGATTCAGTCCCCAAAGAACCAGGCCCAGACACCTGGGGTTCAGCACCCTCCACTGGTCAAAGGAGAGCCCCACTTCTATCAGAAGTTGATCCTAGTGACTACCTCTTCCCCCTTCCTTAACCAAAGAGGAGTGGGGAGGATGAGTCTTATAACATGGACAGTTCAATACTCCTGGAAGTTAAAAGGCCCAAACAGTCCACCAACTGGAATGCATGTTGGAAGAGAAGGACCCTGGTCAAGGGCAGCCTTGGGGCCCACAGGAAGGAGTGTCAGTGTAGGAATTCAGAAGGCAGAGGCAGGATTTTCAGATGAGGAAACAGAATTGGTGGGGGGAGCACAGAGATGATCCCTGAACAGTATGGGACCCATCATTGTTCTGGCAGCAGTGACTTCTCCAGCCCTCCATGCTGACTTCAGCACACTGGCCAGGCCCCTTACCTTGGAGGTAAATGATTTGATCTTCCCAAAGAGTGACTTCTTGCTGGTAAAGATGAGGTCATCTTCCACATCCTCGCCTTCCATGATGGCACAGCTGTCAGCTGCTGGCAGGTCACAATCCTTGAGGGTAGCATTCATCACCAGCTTGGAGTACTTGTACTCTAGTCTGTGAAACAGGAGGATGGGAAAGACAAGACATCAAAATGTAGGACTAAGGGGAAAGAGGGAGAGAGATTGGGGTATAGACAGATCCTACTCCAATGCCATGGGTAAGAAAACTGAGGCATAGCAAAATGATGTAAGTGCTGGGTATATAGAAGAAACATAGCTCCCACTTAAGTGATCTTTTTTCCTTAAGGCTGATTATTTCTGTGCTCTCAAAGCTCGATAGAAATATTAAAACCATAAAGTCATTATTTTATTGTAAATAATAACAAATGTAGGATACTGGCTAGGCACAGTGGCTCATGCTTGTAATCCTAGTACTCGGGGAGGCTGAGGCAAGTGGATTGCTTGAGCTCACAGGTTCGAGACCAGCCTGAGCCACAGCGAGACCCCATCTCTAAAAACTAGCCAGGTATTGTGGTGGGTGCCTGTAGTCCCAGCTCCTCGGGAGGCTGAGGCAAGAGAATCACTTGAGCACAAGTGTTTGAGGTTGCTGTGAGCTATGATGCCAGGGTACTTTACCCAGGTGACAAAGTGAGATTCTGTCTCAAAAAAAAGGGTGGAATACTCTTTGCTTCACCTCTAAGAATCTAAAGCCATTATAGACTACCACATGGTACCATCCCTGTTCAGGGGTTGAATTAACCAGGGCATACACTAGCTATGTGGCCAACAAATCTCTGGCCAGAGTCACAGGGTCTGCAGCCAACCTTGGAGAAATGCCTTCTTCTTTTTTTTTTTTTAATGACAGAGTCTCACTTTGTCACCCTTGGTAGAGTGCTATAGAGTCACAGCTCACAGCAACATCCAGCTCTTGGGCTTAAGTGATTCTCTTGCCTCAGCCTCTCAAGTAACTGGGACTATAGGCACCTGCCACAATGCCCGACTTTTTGTTGCATTTTGGCTGGGGCTGGGTTTCAACCCGCTACCCTTGGTATATGGGGCAGTGCCCTACTCACTGAGCCACAGGCGCTGCCCAAGAAAAGTCTCATTAACTTACACCCTCACACATTCTCCCTGCTTGATAATCCAACCCTGTCCATCCCCAAACTCTAATACCCCATCACATCACGTACTTTTGATTCTTTTTCCAAAAGTAGCAGGTCAAGACGGTGAGCAGGATGGCAGTACAGGTGCCTGCAGAGATGCCCACTTTCAGCCAGAAATCTATTGTTTTGCAGATGGTGACTCTCTGCTCAGGCAGAGAAATGCCACCGGAGCATAGCTTTGGTTCTCGCCACACATAAGTAGTTTTCTGTTGGAGAGGAAAACCAGGAACTCAGATTTCACATTCCCTTTTCTCCTGAGAAGTCCCCAATCAGAAGGAAACCTACCTGGATCCCAGCCACACAGCTGCTGACGATGGCGTGGTAGTCAGCCTCCGAGCAGAGTGGGCAAGCGGCCACACTCTCCCACAGGAAGTGGAAGTTGCAGCCATCACAGGTCCCATCGGAGCACATGCTAGCAAAGCAGAAAGGAGGTCTCAGCTTTACTTGCTGGACCGTGGGGGAGATCTGGTTGGAGGCCTTTGTCTCATAGCTTACCTGATTCATCCTCTCCCTGCCCAAAATGTTAGCCCTACTAGGACAGGGATGGTCTCCAATATCCCTGATGGTAAGAGGCCTTCCCACCCTCTACTTGTTTATGCTTTTGCTGACATCAGATAAGAGCTGATATAAGGTGTCTGAGCTCTAACATTGAGCCGCCTCAACAACCCCCGAATTTCCTGTCCTCCCATGGACATGTGGCATTTTGCAATAGCACTTTGATGCAGGGGTTGGGGCTGGGATTGGCCTTGAGGAATGAACTTCAAGTCATGGATATCTGTACTTCACTGTGATGTTCAAATGGCAAGAACAGTGCTTTTACACTTGGACACTACTGCCGGGTCAGGATGCCCTGCTCTGCTCCCGATATCCCCATCAGTTGTCGCTTAGAAGTAGCATTTCTTAGACTGTCTTCTTCAAGACACTAATGCCCATCAAGATGTTAGCAGCTCGGCACCTGTAGCACAGTGGTTACAGCGCCAGCCACATACACCAAGGCTGGCAGTTTTGATACCGGCCTGGGCCAGCTAAAACAATAATGACAACTGCAACAAAAAAAATAGCCAGGCATTGTGGCAGGCGCCTGTAGTCCCGGCTACTTGGGAGGCTGAGGCAAGAGAATCGCCAAAGCCCAAGAGTTTGAGGTTGCTGTGAGCTGTGATGCCATGGCCCTCTACTGAGGGCAACATAGTGAGACTCTGTCTTGAAAAAAAAAAAAAAGATGTTAGCTGGTGCTACATGGGAAAAAAGGGGGGAGGCCTGTGGTCATATTAGTTTGGAAACTTTCAATTTAGTAACTCAGCTATTAAACTCAGAATTGGATCTTTTAGTTGTAGAGAGATCCATTCTTAGGATCCCTAAACCTTCACCAAGCTTTAACTCCTAGCAAGGGCCAGAGTGTGGCCCATGTGAGCTTGCATGCAAACTATGTGAGGATTTTTTTGCTTATCTGTGGTGGTAGATATCACAAAACTTATGCATAGACCTTTTTGTGTGTGCATCAGCTTTCCTTAGTGTTTGTATATTTAATGTGTGACCCAAGATAACTCTTCGTCCAATGTGGCCTGGAGAAGACAAATAGTTGGACATCCCTATACCTAAAGTACCACTTTAGGTTCCTTTAGTCCTTAAAACAACCTGAGGGAACTTACTATGATGCCAATTTTATAGATAAGGGGGGGAAAGGCCTAGAGAAGATAAGAAATATATCCCTGATAACACAGGTAGGAAATGGAGGAGCTGATTCAAATCTAGCTCTCAGCCAGAGCCATGGGCCACCATGCTGCACAGCTGACACTGTAATGGGAACATGGGGGCAGCTTTAAGTCTTCCTTCTGATGATTGAGAATTTGGGGCCATCACTATGCCTCCAATAGCCTAATAAGGATCTCAAACTCTTTTCCCTTTTACTTTTTTTTCAGTAAACCCTGGCTCTTGGGATAGAATGCGTCCAAGGAAGGGAGACTTTGGCCTTCGTTACATACCTTTGTAGGGCTTACCTTGGCAGCAACAGACTTCCAGGGGCAGCTTTCTGGGGACTGCACCTGACACGGATGGTGGTTGATCTTCCAGAACTGCAGGATTGGGTCACATCATTGGACCTGCAGAGAAAGCCAGCCCCCACGGGGGAACAAGTCACTCAACCATGTTGTTGGACAGCCACTAAGTGCAGCCAGTATGGAATGATTCACTTGCTGGGGAAGTCAGGACTTGGGCTCTAGCCTGACACACAGGGAATGCACAGGCGTTGGTTTATACATGGAGGGTGGGGATCAGCAAGATCTAGTCAAGGAGGAAATGCAATGGTCTAGGAAAGGCACGGCACACACTGGAGGATCCTTAGGCTGGAAGGGAAGTCCACTGCAGATCATCCAATCTTTCTCTCTGCCTCCAGGGCAGACCTACCCCCGTGATAGCCATAAGCTGGGGTCAGGGAACTCCCGGCCTTTAGCTAACATGACTAGGCAGATCTGCTAGACTTGATAAGCAATAGGTGGCGAGAGAGGATGGGATGCAGCAGAACTTGGAGGAGTCCTAGGTTTCACTTGCATTAGCCTGGCCTCTCATCTTCACCTATAAAAGAAGATCACGTCCGGTATTCCCAAGGACTCCGGGTGGAAAAGTTCAGCTGGGGAGGTGATTCCATCCAGAGTCATATCTGTTGTCACCCCTGCCAAATTAGAGCTCCTAATTAGTTCTTACTAGCAGCATCAGCTAGCAACCCACTTTAATTCTTTCAATACCTATCAACATCCAACCTCACTTCATCTCCTTACATCCCTGAGTGGCTCATGAAAGGGTGAACAAAGGTTTGTCAGAGGCCCCAGGGGCACAGGGCACATAGGATGGAATAGAAAATTGGGGTCAGGAGGTCAGACCCCTCACAGGATGTCTTTTATCCCAAGCCTGGTAGCTTCATTCTCTCCTGCACAGACACACACACTTGCACACACGCACACTCACTCCAACAAAGCTGGAGCAGCTGAGGTACTCACCAATCAGTCGGTCAGCGAGGCTGACAGGCTGTGAGGATACCCCAGCCTTGTAGCCTGTCACCTCTGAGGGGATGATGACTGCCTGGCAGACGTAGGATACGATGGATTTGGAGAACCCTGACTCACCCTCGGGAATCCGGAGGTCAGTGACATTGTCAGTGCACACAGACATTTTCTTACCCTGGTTGTAGGAAGGGTGTGGGATGTGAGGAAAAAGAAGTGAGAAGTACATAGTCACAGAGGAATTCCCAAGAGAGCAGGGAAAGGTTTTTTTTCACATCTAACATTTCAGCCTTCCAAAAATATGTTGCAGTGGAATGATTCGTCTCAGGTCTAATGACAAGATGTAAATTTTATTTATTTATTTATTTTTCTTGAGACAGACTCTCGGGGCGGTGCCTGTAGCTCAGTGGGGAGGGTACCAGCCCCATATACCGAGGGCGGTGGGTTCAAACTGCAACAAAAAGATAGCCGGGCATTGTGGCAGGTGCCTGTAGTCCCAGCTGCTGGGGAGGCTGAGGCCAGAGAATTGCCTAAGCCCAAGAGCTAGAAGTTGCTGTGAGCTGTGATGCCACAGCAGTCTACTGAGGGCAACAGAGTGAAACTCTGTCTCTAAAAAAAAAAAAAAAAAGAAAGAAAAAAAAAGACAGTCTCAAGCTGTCACCCTGGGTAGAGTGCTGTGGTGTCACAGCTCACAGCAACCTCAAACTCTTGGGCTTAAATGATTTTCTTGCCTCAGCCTCCCAAGTAGCTGGGATTAGAGGTGCCTACCACAACACCTGGCTATTTTTTGGTTGTAGTTGTCATTGTTGTTTGGCAGGCCTGGGCTGGATTACGAACTCGCCAGCTCTGGTGTATGTGGCTGGCACCCTAGCCACTGAGCTACAGGTGCCTAGCCCAAGATGTAAAAAATTTTTTTAAAGCCAAAATAAGGTGTAGGTGCCCTGGTTTTTGAACTCTGGCCTAGGATCCCCATGTTTTTTTTTCCTTGGAATTTGTTTCACCGAAGAGCCCCTATATAAGCTGGGTCATGATGGTGGCAATGATTTAGAATTATATCCTACCAGCCCACCAGTTAAAGGGCCTTCCTTATCCTAATCAGTTTCTTAGACAGAAACTGAAATATATGTCCAATCCCCAAACCAGTGAAATTTATTTTTGCGGCTGAGTCTTACTATGTTGCCCAGGGGGTTCTCAAACTCCTGGCTTTATATGATCCTCCCACCTTAGCCTCCTGAGTAGCTGGGGCTAGAGGAGTGGGTCAGCTGAAACCAGAGAAATTTATTTGCACATTTGGCCTTATGGGGAAAAGTTTTCAGGGAGATTTATAAACATTTAAACACCTTTTAACCTCCAGAGTCCTCTGCTATATGATTAATCTCTGGTTTTCTCCTGTGTCTGTCTCTGACCTCTAACCTACTGGCTTCCCTTCTCAATTATGTCACTGTCAGACCGCATATCTTACCTCGTTTCCGCAGAGACTGAAAGTAAAGTGATGGAAATATTTCAGCCCTTTGGAAGTGAAGCTTGACCCTCCAGTCAGAGTGACCGTATTTGACAAAGCGGAGAAGTTGTAGTTGAAAGTCCTAGCTGGGGTGTTGCGTGCGAAGGCACAATCGTTGTAGCACAGAGAGTGGATCTGGGGGGGAGAGACGGTGTCAGGCCAGTTGGATAGGCAGGGCCTTGAGAGGCTGCAGGAGAAAGTAACAGTTTCCTCCCCAGCCTGTTCCAGCCCAGATGAGGTGAAAGAAGAGAAATAAAGGATTAGGGGTGGGCACAAAAAGCACTGTAGGCACTAGTGGGATTCATGTCCATTTTGCCATTCAATTATTAGCACATATATGATGTACAAACCCAAATCTGCTATTTTCCAGTAGGTAGTTCAGTCAAATTCTATAGCCCTGTCCCTGCACCTCTCAAGACCCAGGATAACCCTTCTTACATCCAAGCGAAGACAATGGAGTACGAACCCAAAGAAGGGTGCCCAGGATGGCAGAAGAGAAACTGTGTCTTTCCCCCTGACCACCTGAACACTGCTCCCCCTTTCTCAGGTTTTCTGTAGGAAACTGATCTCCAGAGCGGGTTTTACTTCCTATAAACCGATTTCTTGCTATTTCAGGATCCCCATTCAGTAGCAGCCTTATACAAATGTCATTCCCTCCCATTGCAGCAGGGGGCGCTCCACGGGAAGAAGATTGTGGCAAAAGTCCAGGGTGCCCAAAAGAGGTCGCCAAGGATCTGTAGAATCCTTGCACTTGTTGTAGAGCTGAACACACTTGCAGAGCACCTATCGATAATGCCTACAGTCTATCTAGACTTCAGCTGATTGAAAAATATAAAATAAAAATGTAAAAATAAATAAAGCCTTACAGAAATGCATGTGCATGTGGTTGAGATCAGTAAAATACAAATTCATTTGAAAGCATCAATGAATACCTAAGAGCTTTTAGTAACATGTACTTTCTCAGATGCAGAAAGTAGATGGAGGCAACAGCACTGTTTTTCCACTTTAGAAAGGAGTCTTTATACCTGTCAATTTGAGAAGCCACTGGGATGGAAGATAGCAACGCCAATTAACCAAGTGTCCCAGCAAAGGTTTGGTTACCTTCCCAAAGAAGTGGGAGCAAATTCTCTTGAGAAGAGGCTGGGCTAAATTCAAGTCACAGGCCCTGCTATTCCTTCCCTTCAGATCTCTACACAGATGCCAAATAAGCTTCTAGACCGGACAGTCATCAATTTTCCTTACCCATCAACTGAAAATGGGACTCGTCCATGACTAAACCTTGGAACCTTGAAATCACCACCCAGAGTCATAGCCTAGATGGGTGAACTCCCAGAACTCCAAGCTGGGAGTATGCTAGTGGCATAAGCTTTGGGATCAGCACCCAAGAACCCCTATCCAGGACCCAGCACCCTCTGAGGCCATCCACCTGGAGGGTCAAATTTAGGATGCATGACAGGCTTCTGGCACCTTGTTGTTCTTGGTCCCTGTACCGCAGGGCACACAGGCCTGGATACCATAAGGCTGGTGGGCTCTCAGGATAGTGTTAGGGGGACAGGAATGGCAGGTTCCTGAATCTCGGTCAATGTAGTAACCAGCAGGACAAGAGGTGCAGGAGGAGCCCATGTCAGAGGCTTCTAGGGCACAGGGACGGCAGTAGGAGGCCACCCCGTCCAGGACATTGGTGACATTGATAGAGTAGATCTTGGCAACATCGTTGGTGTACTTTCTGCCCTAGAGACAAGGGAACAAGAGGGGAGAGAGTGAAGGCCAACATGGCAGCAACAATCGAGGCCTCTGGAAATAGCAAAGTAGTTGTTCTTTCTTTTGTTTTGAACGATAGGATCTTGCTATGTTGCCTAGGCTGGAGTACAGTGGCTAGTCACAGGCATGATCATAGCACACTATAGCTTCAAACTGCTAGCTTCAAGTGATTCTCCCATTTCAGTCTCCCAAGCAATAACTTATTAGTCTTTTATCCTACAATACTCAAGAAAAACATTAGAAGCATCCTACTCTTTTTACACACTTAACAGTGGCTCTTTACTTACATTTTGTGTCATTTTAAAACAAGATTGAGCCATGATGTAGTAAAATGTTAAGTACCATAAGGGAAGTATGCAGTAGCTACTGTTGTGTGGAAAAAGCAGCTCTTTTCCTTGTAAAAGACACACACACAAAAAGTATTTGTAGAGAAATACTAATTGTGTTATCTCTGGGTAGTAGGATATAGGTGACTATTTCTTCTTTTTGCCTATTTCTTTTCTTTAAGTTTTCTGCAATGAGCCTGTATTACTTTGAGTTAAGAAATAAACCTCGAGCTATGATTATTGAAAACCACAAGAGATCTGGCACTGCACATGTCCTTTGGGGCAGCCATTACAAGGGCAGACAGGTCACTTAAAGCAACGGCATTGGCATCTTCCCGGGAAGTCACTGGCTAAGGCTGGGTGATCTTCAGAGGGCTGGCTCAGGCACTTCTCCGCCTGATTCCTTGAGATTCTGAACCTCAGAACTTAGGATAATGCTGGACATCCTCCTGGGTTCAAAGGATCTTGTCTGGGAGTCAGGGGTCTGAGGAAGGGGAAGAACTTACTGCCTCACGAAAAGTGGTCCTCTGGAAGGCCCAGGTGAAGCTCATGGTAGCGTTCTCCTCAACAATGTAGGTATAGGACTGTTTGCCTTTGGAACCTTTCCACGTCTCCACGGGAGTGTTGGTCCTAGAATTCACACCCTGAGCCCAGGACAGACAAGTGAAGAAAGTGTGACAGCTGGAGGGGGAGTGGGTGCCCATACTGCTGCCATCCCGAGAGCGATCACAGGTGGTCAGACCCATGGTAAACGGTGAAGTCCCTGAGGGTCAGCCCAGGCCCTTCCTCGGTGGAATCACTACAGGTGGACTTCAGTTATGTTGATGCACCACTGGGCCAGATGGGACCAAGCCTCCCCTGGAAGCCCCATAACCCACAAAGAAAAACGTACCACCATGAAGTAGAGCTCACAGTTAACAGAACAGATGGTCTCAAAGACAAATGTGATTCTGGCCACTTCTTTATTCTCTGTGTCCGCCATCACCGACTGTGGAGGTCTGTGGGGGCAGGAATGAAAAGTCAGTCCCAGGGGGCAAGAGGTGCTTACTGAAAAGCCCAGACAGGCTCGGTGCCTGTGGCTCAATCGGCTAAGGTGCCAGCCATGTACACCTAAGGTGGCGGGTTCGAATCCCCAGCGCGGGCCCGCCAAACAACAATGATGGCTGCAACCAAAAAAAATGGCCGGGCGTTGTGGTGGGTGCCTGTCGTTCCAGCTACTTGGGAGGTGGAGGCAGGAGACTCGCTTGAGCCCTTGGAGGTTGCTATGAGCTGTGATGCCATGGCACTCTACCCAGGGGGATAGCTTGAGGCTCCGTCTCAAAAAAAAAAAAAAAAAAAAAGCCCAGGACAGCTGCAAAGGGTCTACTGGGGGATGGGATCAGGTTATTTGCACTCTGGAGGGTATGGACTAAGTTCAGTTTTATCCTCCCAGCTACGTGACTTTGACCTAGCCAAGCCATAATTTCTCATCTGTAAAATGCAGGTGATGGCTGGGCACACTGGGAGGCTAAGGAGGGAAGATCCTTTGAGATCAAGAGTTCAAGACCAGCCTGAGCAAGAGCAAGACCCTGTCTCTACTAAAAATAGGAAATTTAGGTGGGTATTGTGGCAGGTGCTTGTAGTCCCAACTATTCAGGAGGCTGAGGCAGGAGGATTGTTTGAATACTAGTTTAAGGTTGCTGTGAGCTAGGGTGACACCATAGCACTCTAGCCTGGGCAACAGAGTGAGACTGTCTCAAAGAACAAAAAATGAAGGTGATAATATATGTTTATTCACTGACCTCTATCATTGTGGTAAGATCCTAAGGCATCTATATACAGATATTATAAAATGGAATATAACCTCACGCAAGGGTCATGTGTGTGCCTTTATGGTCCTAGTTACTCAGGAGGCTGAGGTAGGAGGATCACTTGAGTCAGAAGTTCAAGATCCACCTGGGCAAGATAGTAAGACCTTATCTCAAAATAAATAAATAAATAAATAAAGGCTGGGTGCGATAGTTCATGCCTGTAATCCTAGCACTCTGGGAGGCCAAGGCAGGTGGATTGCTTGAGCTAATGAGTTCAAGACCAGCCTGAGCAAGAGTGAGACCCTGTCCCTAAAAACAGCCAGGCATTGTGGCAGATGCCTATAGTCCCAGCTACCTGGGATTGCTTGAGCCCAAGAGATTGAGGTATTGAGGTTGCTGTGAGCTATGCCATGGCAAGCTACTGCGGGTGACACAGTAACACTATCTCAAAAAAAAAAAAAAAAAGAAAAAAGAAAAGCCAGGCTGGGTGGCTCTCACCTGTAACCCTAGCACTCTGGGAGGCTGAGGATTGTTTGAGCTCAGGAGTTCAAGACCAGCCTGAGCAAGACAAGACCCCCTGTCTCTACCAGAAATAGAAAAACTAGCCAGGTGTCATGGTGGGCGCCTGTAGTCCCAGCTAGTCAGGAGGCTGAAGCAAAAGGATGTCTTGAGCCCAAGAGTTTGCGGTTGCTGTGAACTATGATGCCATGGCACTCTATCCAGAGCAACAGAGTGAGACTCTGTGTCAAAACAACAACAGCAACAACAACAACAAAACTATATAGCCTCAAGCCAAGTACCGTCTGTAGACTAGCAGCATGACCATCTTCAGGAGCTTAATAGAATCGCAGAACCTCAGACTCCTCTCCAGACCCAGTGAATCAGAATCTGCTTATTAACATGATTCCCAAGTGATTCATATTTTAAAGTCCGAGAAGCGCTGCTATCATAAGATGCAAATTGCCTACATTTACTCAGCCTCTCACTCTCCAGCATAGTGGGAGCTCTGCCAGGGTGAAATGAGCAGAATTTGTGGTATCTTCAGCAAAGTTCTCAGGTTGCTCCCACCTTTGGGCAAGAGAGAGGCAGGCCAAGTGGGATGGAGGGTGGGGAGTGAGGCAGCACTTTACCACAGTAATCAGATTTCCTAGTTGAAAAGTGCCTTTTCAATGTTACTCGAAAAAAGCCTAAAAGGTTTGCTCACCTTGCAAAGACAGGATATATCTGGTCCGCTCTTAGTGATGTGGGTTAAGGAAAGGGAAACTGAACACCACCATCCCGGGGGTAGAAAGCAGAGACCTCAGGGAGGGAATGGAGACGTCAAACTGGCAACAGGGAAGCCTGTTCAGTGGTTCCCCCTCATCTCCAAAGCATAGATGGGCAGAAGAGTTCACTTTGACTGTTGAAATCTGTTCATGGCTTCTCCTTTGGTTTTAGCCATTTGCTTAAAGTCTAATGCCCTCCAGGTCCTAGCCCTTCTCTGCATAGTTGTGGTAGCCAATGAGCTGAAAGAATCATCTCAACCTCAGGTAGTCCTAAATCAGAGGTTTGTTTTTTAGATAAGGGGCCTAAAGCCTGTACAGGCAAAAATCACATCCCCAAGTTCACAGAGCCAGTAAATGGCAGAGTTCAAGTGCCTGTCTTTCAGTCCAGTGTGTACTTTTCCACCATACCACACTGCCAGGAGTAATTTTTTTTTAAGTGGCAAACAAATTATTTGCTGTCTTAGGTCCTCTTGAGATATAAGGACAAATATGACAATAAGAACAATCCCTCCCAATCTTCTTGTCCCAAATAAAGATGGATGGTCTATGGGCTATTTTGGGCCTATTTTTATTAAGTTTTCTTTTCTTTCTTTTTTTTTTTAATCTTCTCTGATCTAGTGAGGAGGAAAAATTTGAGTATCAGGTGGCCAGTCGATAGGCTGAGAGAAAGTGCATGAGCCTTCATGCCCACTTGGAAAACTACACGGTGCCCTCGGCTCTGACACTGAAAGGAAATTCAGCTCCCGAAGCCCTGTCCTCTCCAACATTCCAGAGTGCGGGGGGTTGGGGTATGCCCAAGGTGGCCTGGGTTTCCCCCTGGTCTTGTAGTCCTCACCTAAATCCTGGCACAACCAGAGTGAGAATCATGAAGTCATTGTCTGAGGCTCCAACGGCTGTATAAATGTGATCGCCAGCCACCTCCCAGCCTGGAAAAGGAGAGGGGAGAGTTAACGCTCTGGTGCTCCTGGGTGCAGGCAAATGTGCACCCAGACGACACCCTGAAAGAGAGATATGGCACCCCATCCTTGGAGGCCTCCAGAACTACTGTTGGACACAAACTATGTTACTTATCCTGCTACTTTGGTCAAAGACTGGAGGTCTCAGAGCAAGACCGTCCGGGTGCATGCTCGTTGTTTCTAGCTCTAATCTTGCATCTGAAAGTTTTGGCGGATTATATGTCCATGAAGAGTACAACTTTCAAGGGAATGCACCAGATAATTAGTTTATTTTCTCGGATATCACTATTAGGAAGAAATGAGAAGTTGGAAGAACAGTGGGAGTGCAGGGAGCTCAGGGTAAGGTGAGAGGCAGTTACCTGTCATGCCCTTGTACTCGAAGTTGATCCCACTGAGAACGGTGGTTTCCATGTTTGTGGGCAGCGTGTTCCACCACTTGTATTCAAATCCCACAGCAGGTTCAGTCCCAGCTGGGCAGTGGGTACAATCTGGGGAACCACAGATCCAGGAATTTAGCAGGAAGGTTGCAGCCACCATGATAGAAGCTGTTGCCCCCCCAGCCCGAGGGTGCTACTGAGTGCTGTTGCACGATGTTCTATCAAGTTGACTCAAAAACATTCTGACAACCTGTTTAACTAACTCATGAGGTAAACACTGAGCCTTCATTCCAATATGCCACCTACCCTACTTGCCCACCAAAATTTTCATTTCAAAACTTAAATGTATGGGCTCAGCGCCCATAGCACAGTGGTTATGGTGCCAGCCACATACACCAAAGCTGGCAGGTTTGAACTCAACTAAACAATAATGACAAATGCAACAAAAAAAAATAGCCAGGCATTGTGGCAGGCACCTGTAGTCACAGCTACTTGGGAGGCTGAGGCAAAAGAATCGCTTGAGCCCAAGAATTGGAGGTTGCTGTCAGCTGTGACCACAGCACTCTACTGAGGGTGACAGCTTGAGACTCTGTCTCAAAACAAAACAAAAAACCCTCAAATGTATCTTCTAGTCTGATACATGTAGTTCATATTATTGCCACATTACCATTAATAGATACAGAAATCCCTCCAAGGCAGCTTAGCTCAAGCTGGTCATCCCAACCGCTTTAACCTAGAGAGCATCTCCACTACATGCTGCAAGACTCTGTTGCGAGGCTTGGGTATCTTTAGACCTGAGTCACATTTGCTGCTGGAACTAAGAGGCAGGAGAGTAGTTCCCAAGTCTAACTCTGACCTACAGGCAGACCATCTCTTCTCCTGAACTCAGAGATGGCCTGGCCTTTCTGCCTCCCTTGGAAAAGCAGAGTCCACCCCCTGCCGGCCACTCTGAGTGCCCATATGGCCCACCCCATAGTTGATGTGGGGATGGATGTGACACAGGCACAGGATGGTGAGGAGGTTACCAGAGCCGTTGGAGTAGGACCCATATGGGCAGGGCTCGCAGGTGCTATTGTTGGTTTTGAAGAAGCCTGGGTTGCAGGGTGGACATCGGGTCTTCACACCAGAGGCAGGTAGCTTCACTGCCCCCTCGAGGTCCTCGCCACAGATTTTTGGCATGGCCCATTTGTACATGAGCTGCGTCTGCAGAAATGGATTAAGCATAGCTCAGCCTGTGTGGGATTTAACTTACCTTCAAACTCTAACTTGAGGATGGGGGCTAGGAGGTTAGAGGTGGGATTCTGGGCCAGATGAGAGCTCCACCCAGGAACATGGTGTTGGTCACTGATGGATCCCAAGCGCCAAGCCTAAGTTATTGGTTGTGCTCAATTACCCACCACATGAATGTTGCCTCGATGAAGAGGGATACACCTAATAAGGACTCTGTGGTAGAGGGGATGGGGCCAACTGTCTTCAGAGAAAGCTCTGATTCTAATGTAGAGTCTTATTACCATCAAGGTCACAGAAAAAGCAGCTGGTGAAAATCACAGAATACGAAAAGGCAAACTATGGAGGAGGCTTACATAACTTCGGGGGAAAGAGGAAGTGGCTAACATGTCCCAATTTTTTCCCCAGGTGGTCCAATTCTTTGCTCTGTCGTTTACTCAGTAAATATTTATAGAAAGCCGAATACATCTGTGTGCCAGGCCAGACCTGTGTCTCAGAGACACATGAGACGTGGCTCCTGCACTGGGTACAGGAGGGGAAGGGGAAGTGACCCGCAGGAGACCCGGGTGAGTCAGGGGTGAAGCTGGACAGTTCTGTTCTTCCAGTATGCCCATCAGACCAAGTCAGAGGCAAAAAGGTGCCTTTGGCTTGGCGCCTGTGGCTCAATCGGCTAAGGCGCCAGCCATGTACACCCAAGGTGGCGGGTTCGAATCCCCAGCCCGGGCCCACCAAACAACAATGATGGCTGCAACCAAAAAATGGCCGGGCATTGTGGCGGGCGCCTGTGGTCCCAGCTACTTGGGAGGCGGAGGCAGGAGACTCGCTTG
>CAUYQV010047961.1:0-23778 GCA_963574575.1 Galagoides demidoff
CATCTTACAAGGGTACATGTGAATCTTTCTAAATGCAGAATATAAATGTCTTAACACAATAACTAAGAAAATGCCATGAAGGCTATGTTAACCAGTTTGATGAAAATATTTCAAATTATATATAAAACCATCACACTGTACCCCATGACTGCATTAATGTACATAGCTTATTATTTCATAAAAAATAAAAATTAAAAAACAATAAAGTTACAATTTTCAAGAACCTAAAAAAAAACCCAACACACTGATCTCACATACATCTCAGGGGTGAGTATGTGTGTTTTTGTTATTGTTGCATGTTACTGTATGATTGCCCAAGAAATTTCTGACTTCAGCTGTAGTTAATAATAATGCCAGCTGGTATGTTACATATTTATTAAATTTGTATGGCAGACATATTAACAATCTTAAAAACAAAGCTAAATCACAATGTATTTTGAACTGAAAGACTTGAAGGACTTCCAACAAAGGTCCTGTTCATTGGCGGAGTGTGTGGGTGGGGCTTCTTCACATCTCTCTCTGGAGTGCTGAGGCTGCTGCTCCAGACAGAGTCCAATCTGCCAGGGTTTCATGGGAGTGGGTGGCACCCCGGTGGCCGTGCAAAACCATCAGATGCTCAGGAGTGGAGGTGGGAGGCTCTGCTCCTGGACTGTCTCTCATGGCTAGCTGACTATTACATGATCCTTATGATTTTTAGAATTGGTGCCAGTAGGGCTGAGTGCTGAAAACAGCAGGGTGAGAGTAGCTGTGAAGATGTGTGGTTGCAAGAGCCTTCCGGAGTGGTGTCCCAGAAATTTTGCAGAAGGTAACTAATATGTACAAGGGGCTTTCCCAGAAATTATGTTCCTTAATATTCACTGCAATCCTTTGAGGTCCATTTCATAATTCCTCTTTTTTTTTAATGAGCAATTTTATAGAGATGAATCCATTGTCCAAAGACCCATTCTAAGTGGTCACGTGGTGTCTGAGCCCAGCTTCTCCAGTTCCCAAACACTGCCTCTCAGCTACGGTTCCATCACCTGCCGCACACGCCAGCCTGTTTGGAGTGTGCTCATTGCATGACTGAATCCAGCAACTCATGCAAGAGGGAGAACCAGAACCCAGAGCTATTGGGTTTTCAAAAGAAAAGGGAGCTACAGAGAACATAGACATTAGTTGGGGGGAAAAGCAGGAAAGTTAAAAAAGTCAATAACTCAGAGCAAGCAGGAGACTATTTAAAAACACATTATTCAGAGGCCATGATACATGTGAAATGAGAAATGCCCCGCACTCAGAAAAGCTCCCATCAGCATGACTCCTGGGCCGAGTCCAGGAGGCATTTCAATGGTGAAACGGCAACTTTGAAAAGTACAAAGATGGGTCAAGTGAGGATGCAGGGACGTTCATGAACAACCAGGTCAAGTGGGAATAAGGACTTTGATGTTTAAATGGGAGTGAGCAGAAAATTATCAGCAAGACTGTTGATAAAATGTCTTTCTCTTTTTACCCTCCACCATCTCTGCTTTCCACAAAGGACTGAGCACCTGCTGTGTGCTGGACCCAATGCTGGCAATGAAAATTAGGTAGTTGTAGGCTGCAACAGAACCCTGTTCAAGGCTGCGGGGAGCACAGCACCCACAGGAGTGAGTGTACAGCCCAATATTCCTTTGTGTGAAACACTTGCATTTGTAGGCCAGAATCTCAGGGTGGCATCAGGGTCTTCATGCTCCCTCTTCAGGCTTAGGTCTCACCCCTACCTACAGGTATTCTACCTGGAGTTATAGCTGCCCCCTAAGTGCAGCAGGTGCTAGTCTCTGAGCGGGTGTGCACACCCTTCTGTGGGTGCCCTGTTCTTTCTAAGCTGCTCCAGGCCTCAGGGATCAGTTAAGACCATCTCCAAGCTTGGGTTGCCCTAGAAGCAGCCTTGGTTGCAGGCAGCTTGTCTGGGTGCTGGTCCCTTCTCCACTAAGGCCAACTTGGGTCTCTGCAAACCTCCACCCACCCATCATCATCCTCAGGCAGCTTAACATGCAGAATCTAGATGTGATTTATCCAGCATGGGGAGTGCTGATCTCCCCAGCTGCTTCTCATTAACGCAGTCCAGCATCGTGTGTGTGCTCGTTTGTTTTCAGTTGATCCTGCTGTTAGCCCGGGTTAAGTTTATGGCAAGCTCTCATTCTCACGTCTTCTTTTTATTTTACGTGAACCTATCTATTCCTGGCATATCACCTACATATTGAATCGTATCCCATGGTGAATTCTGCTATAAAGTGAAACATCATTTTCAAAGCAAAAAATTTTGTACTATGTTATGTGTACTTTTTATAGCATCCAGTATATTCTACTATAGTTATTTATGCATGTGTATCATCCAATGTGCAGGCTGCAGAAAGAACGTCTGTGACTCAGGCAATTTGTAGGTCTTTTGAAATGTTTTTATTATAGGTACTAAAAAAATCAACTACATAAAAACTGCTGTTAGGCATGATGAAAATCAAGTCTGCAAAGTGTAGGCAGTGCCGGTGACCTTGGAGATGGATTGTTTTGCCCCGTTCTTTGGCTTTCTAGGAATCACCCTGTCCTTCAAGGGATGGACACGTGTGATGGTCCCTTTGGCCTTAGAGGGAGATATGCAGTTCTGTCTGATTCACGATCTCATCTAATCATGGTTCTTTGATGTTAACGTACTTAATGCTGATATAAATCATATGATTAAGGACTTTTGCCAGTCAATTAACAAATTTCTGGCTGGGCACAGTGGCTCATACCTGTAATCTTAGCACTCTGGGCAGTCAAGGCAGGTGGATTGCTAGACCTCACAAGTTTGAAACCAGCCTGAGCAACAGCAAGACCCCGTCTCTACTAACAATTGAAAAACTAGCTGGGAGTGTGGCAGGTGCCTGTTGTCCCAGCTACTCTGGAGGTCGAGGCAGGAGGATCAATTGAGTCCAAGAGTTTGAGGTTGCTGTGAGCTATGATGCCATGACAGTATCCCCAGGGCAACAGAGTGAGACTCTGTCTCCAAAAAAAAGACAAAAAAAAAAAAAAAAACAACAACAACAAAGCAAACCTTTTGCAAGACTGTTTCCACTAGGTTGAAAAATACTCTAAGCATCTGGATTATAGGACAGGCACCAAATAACCAGTTTATATAGCAGAATGTAGGAAACAAGATTGCCCATTTTGCTCAATCTGCCTCCTTAGCATGGTGTTCTTCTTGTGGCTTGAGAGAGCGTGGCTGCCTGAGAACTTATCCTTCTCCATTTTATCCTTTCTCTGCAGGCATTCCCTGATACACTTATGTGCAGGACTGGCTTTAGGCAGAGTCAATCACAGGAAACTGACTGACCGATTTGCTCAGGCTGTCTCCCTTTGGCTTCTCCCATTTCTGCCTTATTACTGTGTGGTTCCGATTTCACCTTCCAGATAACCCCACATTCCAGCACTTTCCAAATCTCTCCCTCATACCTGCCTTTCTGCCTGTCCCTCCTCCTGTCACCTGCCCCCACACTGTCTGATGAAGGGGTCACTTGGAACTGCACACCAGCCACGCATTCTAAAGATGTGATTCTCCAGTGGGTTGTCTCAGGGTTTGTGGCTTTTTGTGGCTGTGATTCTAAGAGAAAACTCTTTTCCTTTCCTTCCCTAGATTTCCTTCTCACTTAGGAATCTTGAATACTGTGCATTTGTGAGATGGCTCCTTTGTTCTTCACTTCGATAGTGAAGCTTGTCTTACCCATGGGGCTGATATAATCATATCCTTAATGCTGATATAAGTCATAGGATTAAGGACTTTTGCCAGGTGTGGCTACATGGAGTTAACTGTTGTTCTGCCTGTGGATGACACAGTCAGTAATGTGTCTGGTATCCAGTGGAGGGTGGGGGAAGGGCTGAGACACCACCCTGGAGATGCAGTGGCCTGTGTGGTGGTGTGGACCCAGTGGGGGGGGGGCAAGACAGCGCCCAGGAGATGCAGTGGCCTGTGTCGTGGTGTGGACCCAGTGAGGAGGGGGGAAGGGCGGAGACAGTGCCCGGGAAATGCAGTGGCCTGTGTGGTGGTGTGGACCCAGTGAAGGGGGCAAGGGCCTAGACAGCGCCCGGGAGATGCAGTGGGCCTGTGTGGTGGTGTGAACCCAGTGAGGTGGGGGGAGGGCCGAGACAGCGCCCGGGAGATGCAGTGACCTGTGTGGTGGTGTGAACCCAATGAGGAGGGGGGGAGGGCTGAGACAGCGCCTGGGAGATGCAGTGGCCTGTGTGGTGGTGTGGACCCAGTGAGGAGGGGAAGGACTGAGACAGCGCCCGGGAGATGCAGGGGCCTGTGTGGACCCAAGAGCTCTGTTTCCTTTTCTGTCCCATAAAAAAGTGACATTTGCTCTCCAACTCTATCACTGACTCACAGAAGGAAATTTTATACATCTTGGTATTTGCTCCTTAGGTAACGAGTCAGACCTTGAACTAGAAAAGAAGTATAGGGAAGATGATCGAGAAAAGACCCCCAAAAGACCACGGATGCAGAAAACAGAGAAGATCCAGAAGATCTTCCCAGGAAAGGAGGCTGGGCAGCCTTCTGGGGCAAAGAAACCCATCATAAGTGTGGTTTTAACTGCGCATGAAGCGATTCCAGGTAACCACAATGTGCAAGAAACAACAAATCCAGAGACTTTTGGCAAGTCTGTGCCAAGGGCAACCTGACGCAACAGTCTGAGTCGCAACGTGGCTTTGAACCCCGTGATCTGGAGTGGCTCCAGAGGTGATGGGGCTCTCCACGTAATTGCCCATTAACCTGTGTCTGTGACGGACCTACTCACTGCCCAGGGCGACTGTGGATAATGGACAGAGGAAAGACAGCAAAGGCCACTGCTCTGCTGCTGCAGGGCAGCCTCCCGGGAGCAGTCCTTTGCACTGTGGGGACAGCTTGTTTCCCAGCCCTTTGCTGGGTGAACCCCTTCCTCAGCGGCTGTCAGCGACTTCCGCTGTGCATGTGAGGTTGGCCGATCACCTCGTATGGTGGTGCAGGCCTGTCCTCCAAAACCCATGCTAACTCTGCCTAACTTCTGTTTTGTATTTTTATTGGAGTTCACCAAATACTTTATAATGCTGGAATTTCCCCTGCCCATTTTCTTTCGCACAGATATATCATGCTGTCTTTTTTTAAAAAAAGGTCTCTCCTAGGATGGGACACTTTAGACATAAGGCCGTTTATGATAGTTGCTTCAGAGAATATTCATTTTTTTTTTTCTCTATAAGGTGATAGCTAGCAAATAAAATTTAAAAATCAAGTTTGGATTTTAAGAGCAGCTACAGCCTTTGAAGTGTCTTTGTCAGTGCTGATATGTAGTAACTTATTTAGAATACAAACTTTGAATACATTTCACTTCCATATTTCCTGTGGAGTAAGGTGATCAATAAAGGCTAGGCCATACTAAATTATGTGACTAGAAGAACTTTCTGGAAGGGCTACTTTGTCTGCCTCATTTACTTTAGAACAATTTTATTCTGGAAAATAAAAATTTCAGAAGAGAGTATCCTGTTTTTAGTGGTTGCTGGAGAATGTTTCTGCAATTTTTCTTAAAAGTTAATGGCAGTAGTTTGAGATTTCTGTAAGTAAGGGTGAAAAGTGTAATTATTCCCTTTGTTATTCTAGAAACAATGGACCTTTCATTAATGCACTTGATACTTGCCTACATGTTATTTGCAAGCATGCATATGACTGTCTGCTGCCATAATGGTCTTTGATCATTTCACATTGTAGAACTGTAGAGGTAAAGATGACTCTGGAGAGTTTCTACTCCAAACCCTTAATTTTACAGGGTAGAACAGGACCCAGCGGTGTTGAAGTAATGTCATAAATGGACTAGACCCCAGGTGACTAAATTCCCCCTGACAGTCTAATCTGCTACTCTGTATTATCTTGATGCAGCTTTAAATTTAATTAGGTTTTTTTTTTTTTTTTTTTTTAAAGACAGAGTCTCACTCTATAACCCATGCTAGATTGTAGTGGCATCATTCCAGCTCACAGCAACCTCAAACTCTTGGCTCAAGTGGTCCTCCTGCCTTAGACTCCCAAGTAGCTGGGACAACAGGTGTTCACCACCATACCCAGATAGTTTTTTTTCTATTTTTATAATTGAGAGTCCAATTCCTGACATCAAGCAGTCATCCTAACTTGGCCTTCCAGAGTGCTAGGATTATAGGTGTGAGCCACTGTGCCTGGGCTAAATTTCCTTAAAGTTTAACACAAGTGGTCCTATATAAAACCTTGCAAGTAACATACACATATGTGTGTGTATGTATATACATATATACATGTGTGTCAGTACATATTTGGTTTTTAATCATGTGAAAAATATAACTTGAGAGGATATTTAGACAGATTCATAGAAATCCCCCCACACTTGCATGTGTGCGAGCACACACACACAGACACACACACACACACACACACACGTGCATACACAGAAAGCCATTAATATGTGAACTGAGGGAAAACTAATGTCTTGTATGTGTTTCACACAGTAAAGAAACGTACTTCCGAGCATCACTTCCCTCACTGGGTTGGGGTTGGTGCTTTCCTTCGGTGGCTCTCAATAAGCAGTGCCTTGTCCATCGTGCTCAGGTGCTACCAAGATCGTTCCAGTGGAGGCTGCGCCCCCTGAGACAGGAGCTGCACATCCCGAGACCACCGCGGCAGACCTGGTGCCTCGGAGGGGGTACCAGGAGTACGCCATTCAGCAGACGCCATACGAGCAGCCGATGAAATCCAGCAGGTAAGTATTGTGTTCTTTGTAACTCCAGCCAGAGGCTAGACTCAAGTGACCACCACAGAGAGCAAGAAGGGTCAGCATGTTTGTCTACGTGGATTCTGTTTACAGCCTTATCTGAGAAGGGTATTGACTCCTTTGGGGCTGAGCCTGCTGTGCTCTGTATAGCAGTGGGCTTTTGGAACTGAGTGCTGGTTGGCTTAATGAAACCAGACCATTTACTTAAAGCAAATTCATGCTTGACCTTAATAAAAAGAAGTATGAAGATGGTCTTAGTAAGTTTGCAGATTTATATAGCTACACATATTAAAATTAATGAAATCTTCATTTACCCCCTACTTTAGAAAATAACACAGGTATGTTGTAGAAAATTCACATATCCTGTATGATGTACAGTTGAAATAGCCCTTAATTGCTCTTTCTAGAACTAACTGCTATTGAAAGTTTGGTTCATATGCCTCCATAATTTTTTCATGATATACTAACAAATATTGCTTTACTTTTATAATTTTTTTCAAACATGAAACACTAAAAGAACCATTTTCAACTTTTCTTTTTAACTTTTTACACCTTAAAAAGCTTTTATTTTTAGTTTAGATTTAAAGAATTGTGTTTGCATTATGTGACTCTGTTAGTTTATGTAGCCAAGTTATGTTGTGGTGGACGGGGCCGTGATGAACGTTTTGGTGCGTGTATCTTCCTGTGAGATGAATTGCTGGATTTGGAATTACTGCATCAAAGATGTGACACTTAAAACTTCAAGTGACATTCAAAACTGTCCTTCCGATACCTTGGATCAGTGGGCCAGCCGTAGTGAGTGAGAGTTTCTGTCACCCTCCTCCGTTTTTGTGTAGCTGGATATGTACCTGTTGAAGTCAGTTGATAAACTCTGATTGTGATAGGTCTGAAGACATTTTTGCCAGCTGGGAGGAAAGATGAAGAAAGTGGTTTTTCTCTGGAAGAGGGGAGATGATGTGCTTTTGAGTAGAGCATGAGCTTTAGAATCAAACAAACCAGAGTTTGTTCACTCTAGACTCTCATACCTGAGTCCAGCTCAACAAACAGAGCACCTATTGCATGCTGGGCTCTGGTGACATGGCAAAGAGTAAGGCAGACATGGCACCTGCCCTGATGAAGCCCACAGTTCCTGTGCCCCTGGCATCTGTTACACATATTAAGTTTGTCTACCAGAGTCTTAGTTGGGTGGTGGGAATAAGTGATAAGATAGATGCAGAGTATGTGACACATGCTGCTCTCTCTTTAAATCGTATTGTTATTTCATATGGTATGCTTCATTAGTGTGTGGCCTGAGTTCTCTATTCTTGTACAGGTGAACAACTGAATTTATTACTGAAGTTGTAAAAATAGTCACTTCTTTGGCAAATCTATTTTGGCGAAAAAATACAAATTATGTGGTAATAGGATTTAATTCTATTACCACATAATTTGTATTTTGATCATTGAGATTTAATTCTATGTCTCAGGTTAATTTAGACCTTAACTAATTATCTTCACAATATTTAAAGGTCTGTTGGGGAGGGGTTCAACTGAATGTTAATTTAGTTACAGATAAATATACTGAATATTTAAGCAGTAGATATAAGCTATTGTCGTGTATACTATTAATATTTTAATGTACCAATTGTAAGGTAACTATGAAAGAGACATTTTTTTGCATGAGGATTTTGCTTTATAAAATACAGATTTAAAACTTCTAGGTTATATCTTTTTTTTTTCTCCACAACAAATGATACATACTTATTATATAGAAAATATTAGATATTCTAAAAGCTAAGGAAAACAATATTTTGAAATCTCATTACCTAAAGGTAAGCACTGTTAATGTTTTCAGTCTACTTCCTTCCAGTGTTTTTTCCCCTATGTTGGGACCTTCAGGGAGCTTGTGAAAAATCAGCCGTGAGCACCTTCATCTGATTTATATCCTTTCTTTCAGATAATCTCCCCAAAGCAGAATAACTGGATTGAAGTGACCTTTTAAGTCTTGTGACCAATTTTTTTCTAAGACGCAGTACCTCTCTCACTGCATAGGCAACACTGGTGTGGAATAATTTAATAGAAATCATATGGACATTGAGGTTTTGGGCATCGGTTCACAGTGATGGTGGCTTGTGCTTGAGAGTCAAGTGCAGCCTGTACCATCCCCAGATGCACCACCCCGTGCAGACAGGGCACTGTGGGCTTCACACATTCATCTACTAACAAAAAGTCTGTGCAGAAAGTTCCTCCAGGACCATTTAGATCTTACAGTAGAGGAGGAAATACTGTGATTTATTTATTTAACTAATGTTAATGAATCCAGGGTTTCTTTCTTCAGTGTTCTTTATTTCAGTAAAATGTATTACCTTCTGGATATCTTTGTTATTTGAGAAAGATTCAAATTACTTTCCTTAAGTTAGCCTTGGGCTTAGCATGTGGGCATCATAGTAACTTTCAAATTTGAATATTTTAATTACACAGTGTGAATTGTATCCTCCAGTATTTATGGATCATAATCCATTTAAATATTTTTAACTAAGACAAGGTAACCTGCATTCATTGACATAGTTTGGATATTTTCATAAATAGAGACTTCGCAGGTACAGTGGGTATGGCTTGGCGGTATCTAATTAACGGCATCACATGATTATTAATATGTGGAAGGTCCTCCTTGGATAACATCCTGAGAGAGCAGCTTTGGCTGGAGAGAAAGTTCTCCTGACTCCTTGGTTTCATCTGCCACTTCCTATCCCTGGTGCTTGTTGTCCATGTTCTGGTAACTGTCATTTGCTGATTTCAGAAACAAGGCTTGGCTCTCTTGACAGTTGGAAACCTGTGTAGGGAAATGTGTGTGTGTGGTCACCGTGGGGACAGATTGCTGTGCATCTGTGTTTTCTGGCCGTACAGAGGATGTGGGTGAATGTGCAGGCTTTTGAGTCAGATAGTCTGCTTGGATTGAAATCTTGGCTTCACCACTTTCTAATTGTATGATGCTGAGCAAACATTCAGTTTTCTCATCTGTAAAATGGGTATAGTAATAGCACTGGGATTGAATATTTTGCATAGAGTTTTTCATCTCCTAAGTACTCAATAATTATTACTACTACCACATTCAGCAAAACTGTGACATATTCCAAGGACAGGTCAGGGGGCAGACCAGGCTTTTGTTTTTCTACCATGTACACAAAATCTAACATGGTACCTGAAACACACTGACAGATGTTAACACATGGCAGTGATATGAATAAATGGTGCAGGAGGTTAGTAAATGATGATCCTGTTTTCTCCATCTGAGTTCTAAACTAACCATGATGAAGGGGGAGGGTGACAGAGAGTCACAGGTCAGCTCTGTCACTGGCAGCTGGGGAGAGAGCCACATGGCACAGGCAGGCAGACAGTGAGCCCCATTACTGTGCTGTAGAATTAGGCAGCCTCCCCCGTCCCCGCCTTGCAGTCCTGTCCTACTCCTGGTCCAGCTCACAGATGCCCACTTGGCCAACACCTGCTGTGACCCATGCTCACCACAGGCAGGAACATGCTTCCCAGAAAGGGGGAGGTGAACCCCAGCTCATGATTCTGGGTCCTGTTCTAGAGTCATCAGAAAGACAGGTTAGTTTTCTTTTCCTGGGAAGAAGTGAAGTCTTGGTGAAAGGCCAGGGTCTTCCACTAATGGCAACTGCAGAAAGGGAAAGAGGGTCATCAGTAATGGCTGCAGGAATAGGCACATCTGGATTATCCCAGCTATTGGAAAGCTGGCTGGGTCTAGTCTCATGGAGCTGAAGAGTTCATCCCATTCAGACTGATGTCTTTAAAACATCGGCTTCAAATACTGCTGGTGGTTGTGTGTGTTGAGAAACATTCTTCCCTCTCCTGCCTCAACCCAGACATCTCTTTGGCAAGTTTTCCCAACCGCCTTAATCCAGGTGAGAGATGTCTTTCTCTTTCTTCCTGGCCCATTTTCCTATCAACACCTAGTACGTTGACGTGCAACCATTTGCCGACCCTTCTTCCCCAAACTGAGTTCTTGGAGGACCGTGACCCATACTAGTCCTCTTGTCTTGTTTGTTTAGTGGATGGCTGCCTCCACCCATTCTCTGGATTTAGTTCACTTTTAAGCCTTTGGTGTTTGGTTCATAAAGAGGATTTAGAGCTCTGGAGGAAGGTTCAAAGTCTCCAAACGTAACTGTGTTGTCGTCTGTTTCTAGGCTAGGTCCCACTCAGCTCAAAATCTTCACTTGTGAGTACTGCAACAAGGTCTTCAAGTTCAAGCACTCGCTGCAGGCCCACCTGAGGATCCACACCAACGAGAAGCCATACAAGTGCCCCCAGTGCAGCTACGCCAGTGCCATCAAGGCCAACCTCAATGTGCACCTGCGCAAGCACACAGGTGAGAAGTTCGCCTGTGACTGCTGCTCCTTCACCTGCCTGAGCAAGGGCCACCTCAAGGTGCACGTGGAGCGAGTGCACAAGAAGATCAAGCAGCACTGCCGCTTCTGTAAGAAGAAGTACTCGGACGTCAAGAACCTCATCAAGCACATCCGTGATGCGCACGACCTCCAGGACAAGAAGGTCAAGGAGGCCTTGGATGAGCTCTGCCTGATGACCAGGGAGGGTAAGCGTCAGCTGCTCTACGACTGCCACATCTGTGAGCGCAAGTTCAAGAACGAGCTGGACCGAGACCGCCACATGCTGGTCCATGGCGACAAGTGGCCCTTCGCCTGCGAGCTCTGTGGCCATGGGGCCACCAAGTACCAGGCGCTGGAGCTGCACGTCAGGAAGCACCCTTTCGTGTATGTCTGCGCCGTGTGCCTCAAGAAGTTTGTGAGCTCCATCCGTCTGCGCTCCCACATCCAAGAGGCGCACGGGGCTGCCCAGGAGACCTTGGTCTTCACCAGCTCCATCAACCAGAGCTTCTGCCTCCTGGAGCCTGGTGGGGACATCCAGCAGGAAGCCTTGGGGGACCAGCTGCAGCGGGCAGAAGAGGAGTTTGTGTTCCAGAGGGTGAATGTGCTCAAGGAGGAGGCCCGTCCTGGGGATGCTTGGCCCGAGGAGGAACAGAAGAAGCTAGAGGCCCCAGTGGAAATACCTACCTCGGCTGTGCACCTGGCCTCCCCCCAGGCCAAAGGTGCAGCCCTGCCACCCCGAGAACTGGAAACCACCATGATCTCATCAGAGCTGCCTTCTGAGGCAGCAGTTTCAGATGAGTTTTTATTGAAAAATGGTAGCTCCTCTGCTGAAGGCAACACTGCTCCCGAGAAGCCCTCAGGCAGCCAGCATAGAGGCTCTGATCAGACTCAGGGTGAAGTAATCACGGTACTACTTTCCAAGGACCAAAGTGCTGGGTCAAACCAGGGGACCCAGGGTGCTGAGACCCCCCCAGGGGAAGGGCAAAGAATGGCCACCCTTCCAGAGAGTGACCCAAATCTCAGCAGGTGTCTCAGGTCCAACACAGCTGAAGCCTCAGACCTCCTTCATCCAGTAGCCGGTGGTGGGGACATTGTCACACACCAGCCTGACTCTTGTAAACCTGCCCCTGAGCACCGGCCTAGCATGACTGCATTCATGAAGGTCCTGGACAGTTTACAGAAGAAGCAAATGAACACCGGTTTGTGTGAAAGGATCCGGAAGGTCTATGGAGACCTGGAGTGTGAATATTGTGGTAAGGAAAAGCGGCACCAGGCGTGTGGCTGATGGAGCGCTCCTACCCGCAGCCCCATCCACCCCCAGCACACTGTGGTCACCTCATGTTTGATTTGAGCCCATGCCTCCTAAATGAGCCATGTCCTCCTTTGCAGATAGGAGTGGGTGACCACCATGCTGCAGTTAGCACTGGAGCCTTTGTGGAGGCAGCTGGGGTGACCACATAGCTTACTGTGTCGGCTGGGTCAGGTGTGCGTTGCGGGTTACCCCAAGGCCTCTACCAGAGCTTAACTAAGAAGAATCATTCTTCTGGCACATGACAAGTTTAAAGTTGAGCTTTAAGTTGTGGCCATGTACTAGATGAGCTGAGAGAAGTTACAGCAGCTCTCTGTAGGTCCTGAGTAGCACCCTCTAGCTCACTGAGAGCACAGCTCCTGCATCTCCTGGGGTGCTGGTCATGCAAGAAGTAGGAAGTCCACCTGTCCCGGGAGTGCCAGGATTGTTTAGAGACTCCTCGGTTTATGCATGGGCACCATAGTACTCAGCACCATAATTGGTCCCCCCAAAACATTTGTTTCCTCCTCTCCTAGCCCTGACATCATGCAAAACACAATCGCTCCATTAACACTCACAGCCTTCCACCTCTGAAAAGGAAGTGCCAGACAGAAATGTGGTAGAGAGTACGAAGGGTGGTCTGGACAAGCAGGAGAGGGGGATAAATACCAGAGTTAAAAAATAATAATAATTAAAAAATTCAAATTCAGGATAAAAGAAACTTCCTTGTTCTCATGTGAAAATATTTTTTTAGGCAAACTTTTTTGGTACCAAGTGCACTTTGATATGCATGTCCGCACCCACACCCGAGAACATCTGTATTATTGCTCCCAGTGTCATTACTCTTCCATCACCAAAAACTGCCTTAAACGCCATGTAATTCAGAAACACAGTAACATCTTGCTGAAGTGTCCCACTGACGGCTGTGACTACTCGACTCCAGATAAATATAAGCTGCAGGCACATCTTAAAGTTCACACAGCACTGGTAAGTAGCAACCTGAGCGGCAGCTCCGCCTCCCTGGGGGCTCCTTGCTTTCTCACGTTTATGTATATGTGGGTGTCCCTGCTGCTGGTCAGCCGTATGCAGATGTCCAGCCCTGAAGACAGCCTTCTCCTGGAACAGCATTTCCCCCTGTAGAAGGCCTCGCCCCAGTTTCCTTCCATAGCAAGAGTCTCTGGTATGTTGGAAAATGAGATTAGATTGGATACGTTGTTTCCTCTGCAAATTTTTCAGCATCAGAGAATGTGTACAGAGGAAAGATCTATAGGGTAGAAATAAAGCCGGTATTCCTTACGTGACATTCGAAAAGATAGCAATAATAGCTGCTCTGGAAGGTTGCTGAGGAGTTGGATTAGAGAACGCCTGTGAAGTGCTAGGAACAGCATTGGTTGATAGTTAGAGCACAGTGAATGTTGGTGATCACCACTGTAATATTAGGTTATTTATTATAAAGTCTCTGAGAGAATGCTTGTGGAGCACTTTTATTTTAAAAATATGTTAATTCAGGGTGCTGCTAATATTCACAGTGTAAATTTGTTTAGTTCTTTGATGGGAGATCATACAACACAATGCATGAATGTTTATTTTTGCAAATTCTAACTCAAGAGGCTGACACCTGAGAGTGGTTTGAGACTTTTTAGAGTTATAAAGGAGGCACATTTGGCCACAGGTGTGGGTCTGTTTTAATTGCATGCCTCTTTATGCTACAGACAGCAGAAATGAGGCCTTCAAAATTTGATGTGTCACCATGATTTTCTGGCATAAAAATCACTAACACTCTAGCAGTTTGTCACTATGGGTAAAGTGAGGGTGTTTGAATATAGGAGGTGAGTCTGAGCACAGGCCTGCGGTTAGACACCTGGATTCAAACATGTCTTCAGCACAGTCACACACTGTGTGGCCTGGGGTAAGCCACTTGTCCTTTCTCAGACCTGTATAAAATAGTGTTTTGTATAAAATATATTTAAAGAAATGTTCTGTGCACACACATACACATGCATATTCACACTTATTGTGCACAGACACATGCGTTTATATTCGTATACACATGTGTGTGTGCATAATTGACTGTCTAGCAGCTGTTGCATGTCACCTGGTACTTCTTGACACATGTTCTCTCTCAGGCATGAAGGCACGTTTGTAATTCCTCATGGGATTGCTGTGAGGGAGGCACTAGGGCAGAGGTGCCAGAATTCATTCATATGACTTTCTTAGTCAGTCCCTTGACATCAAGAGGGAGTGAAGCCAGTATGGCAGCAGGCTGTTGGGAGAAGTCCTGGAGTGTAGCCGTTGAGATCAGAGAGCAGACTGCTGGGCTTTACCCCGGCTCCCCCATTTATCATGTGTTTGGCCTTGGGATAAATCCTGTAACCACTCGATGCCTCAGTTTGCCCTTCAGATGAGGATGAAGTGAGGGAAGGAACGTGTCTCAGAGCAGTGCCCACCTGGGCAAGTGCTGTGCCATTGAATATTATTATTTATTATTCTTATCATTTTGGATCTTGATGCTCTGGATTCAGAATTTTGAAATGCAGGCTAAAAGTAGGAAGTAGGATGTGAGCTTTACAACCTGGGACTGCCTGTGTTTTCCACACTTGGATTCTTCCTGCCCAGGGTGTGTGTGAGCGGGACTCATGGTGAGCACCCTGGATGGGAAGGCTCAGCCCATCCCCGGGCCTCACGGTCACCAGGGAGCGCCGGGAGCGTGTGCTGAGCTCTGATCCTGACTTCATTTCCTTTGGTTCTTCTTAATAAACCGAGATTTAGAGAAGTTTCTCTTTTCAGCTGTGTGTGGTTCTGGTGAGCCTTCCGAGAGGCTTATCACCTCTAACATCAGCACGTCCGGAGGCATCTGGGAAGTGTGTGCTGGGGAAAGAGAATAACAGCTGCTGTTTTTAGGCCCTGTGCTGTCTTAATTCTCGTATCTCTTGAGGATTTAGGGATTATTTCCCCACTGGGGAGTAGGAGCTTAGTGTTACGGAGTCCTTCAATAACTTGCCCTCTGTCACATAGTCAGTAAGGGACAGAGACAGAAGTGAAGCCACACTTATCTCTGTACCCATCTGCCCACTTAGTGGTGATTGGTTGTTATTCTTGGAAGGTCTCTTGGATACTTGGACATCATCTCAAGAAGTGCTGCCCAGGTAGACTTTGCCCCGTAAGGGCAGTGATGGCATTGATTCTGTGCTGCTAAGTGGCAGTTGGCCTTATGCTGCAGCAGTAAAATGTCTCTGCAGGTTACTGCAAGGGAGGAACAACAGTGAATAGGAGAGTGTGACTCAGTTGACCTTCTAAGAAAGGATGTTACCCTGCTTCTCATTAGCCCTCACGTTTTCTTAGGAGTTGTTAAAGTTTAATTTTAGTCTTTTCCCTCACTGATATTTGCAGTTCTTCCAATTGAGATACTTTTAAAGGTGAATGTGCTCACTGAAGCTGGTAACACTGGCAAGAGACCTCGTTCTCTCTGTGCTGGGCATGGGGATTTCAAGTCTGAGCATAGCCAGGCTCTCTCTTCACAGTGCTCTTGGTTTTGTGGGGAGTTAGACAAGTAAGGGTGATGGAACATGGCAGTGTGAGGGGCTGAGTGAGGTCAGCATGGAGTACCTCCCCACAAAGAAGAGCCATCCCACAGAGGGCCTGGGAGGAGGGCTCTAAGGTTAGTGAAGAGGGCAAGGAAAATGTTCCCAGTAGAGTCCACACCATAAACCAGGGGGAAGCCTTTTATGTTTACTCTGAGATACTAAATTGTTAAGCATTTCCCAGGAGCAGGTAGACTGCACTGTTAATGTAGTAAGAGTGTGCCATTTGTAAAAACAGGTATTTTGAGTTTAGACAACATATATCCTTTGAGTCTATAAATTATTTCCATAATAGGAAGCCAAGTGTGCCAAGAAATGTTGACACAGGCAAAAAAAAAAAAAAAAACTGCTTCCTCTGAATGCACACTTTTGATCTGATAATAAAAAAAACCTATCACTGTATCATTTTAAATGGAATTCAGTATTTACAAGGAAAGTTGAGGTGAATTTTTTTGGTACCAGGTTATGGACATATAATTCACGTATCACATGATTTGCTCATTTCAAGTGTGAAATTCAGTGGTTTTTAGTATGTTCACAGAGTTGTACAGTTATCACCACAATTAATTTTAGCACTTTTCATTCTTCCATGAAGGAACCCTGTACCCATCAGCTGTCATCCCTGACCTGTCGTCTCTGATTACCCCTCCCTGGGCCCTCGGCACCCACTAATCTACTCTCTGTCTTCCTGGATTTGCCTTTTCAGGACCTTTCGTATAAAAGGAATCATAAAATATGTATGTGGTACAGTCTTTCATGGCTAGTTTCTCTCACCAGAGAAACTGTGTGGCATGTGTCAGTACTTTATTTCTTTTTATAATAAATAAATGTACTATATTTATAGTAGATAATAATACTGTATTATCCATACAGTAGTAACATTTTATTGTATGGACATACTACATTTTATTTACTTATGAGTTGATGGACATTCAAAGATACATTTTTGGTGGCAGTTTCACCCAGATGATATTTCCAAGTATAGAGTGTTTTAAATCCACAAGATTCAATCTAATTCTTTATGAAATCAGCAAATTAAAGCATGGAGGTTAACTCTTCTTTGTTAAGTATTGATCTTTGCCCAAGAAGGTTTCCAAAAATAATCAAGCACCTAAGAAAAATCATCTGTTTTTCACCATCATTAGTACTTAGCTGGGTCATCTTCACTGTTCTTGACACTAATAGTGTCATTGCTGCTGTGAAGTGGATGAAATTGGGGATTCGGAGTTACAAGACAGGGCTCTGGCCATAGCTCTGTGATCTCGTCCAGACTGCTTGATCTTTGAGCTTTATCTTCCTTCACCTGAAAGTGGAGTAGATAAATACCCCTGGTCTCTGTGGAAGGTGACCAAGTTCTAGTGAGATAGTGTGATGTACTCTGTGATGTAAAATGCCATGCAGGGTTCTGTGGTGGCTGAGGACCCTGGCCATGGCTGGGTCTGTCCGGGTCAGGAGAGTGGCACTTTTCTCACTGGGTGCTGGGTGGAGCATGAGGCTAGTCCTTGCACCGGCGTGGGACTGGGTTTCTTTACCTGTAACCCTGGAGATGGGGTTGGGAATGTTATAATTCTGCCTTGCCCTTTGTGTTTGTTTTAATATTTGCTACTTCCAGCACAGATTCTCACGCAGAACAAAAACCAAGGAAAGTTCAGGTAGCAATCCCACCTCCCTCGGACAGGCCTGTGTCCAACTCCCTTCTAGTAGCGTTAGGACTCGAGGATAATTTGGCTGAGGGCCCATTTCTGTGACTCTCATAACTGTTTCTTAGCTAAAGATATACCTGATGATGGGAAGGAGGACGTATCTTTAATGTGGTTTCTCCCACCATCTCCGCCTCCTGGTTGGTAAAGATGGTTGGTTGTAGTAAAAAATGTATCTGCATTAAAGAAATATGGAGACCTAGTCAAAGGAGATTGTCAACAACATTTCTAGAGTGAATCCACATTTTACAGAACTGTTCCAACTTTGTAAAGGAAAGGTTTTGGAAAGCATGCTTTTTGTAGAATGAGAAGGGGATTCAGGTTCTGATGTGTCTGAGTTCAGCTCTCATTTCACTGAATTATCTGTCCAGAGTCTGCTGATCTCTCCCCAGATATTTAGAATACTTGGCCTCCGTCTTTGTGAAGTATGTAGTCTCTTTTTAACTGTAGAGGTACATATATTTTTTAAAAATTTCCCATGTATATATTATATTCTCAAGGCACAGAGAAATCAGAGGAAGCTACCTCAAATATTTTTCTAGAAATAAAGGCGTGTGTAAATAAATGTACATATAAATGTATACATTTAAAAAAACGTATTCTTTTTAGAGGAAATGTTATTTAACTGACATGATGGAACAGAATGCTTTTCCTTTTCAAGAGCCACAAGAATATGGTCTTTTCTTACATGATCACAGGTGAGTTTGCTTCTGTGCCGCTCCATTTGAGGCCACTGCACAGGAGGCCCTGATCAGGCTACCAGAACTTCTTGAGGAGAGAATGGTTTTAGCAAGAACTGAGATTCTGAATTAAACAGAAGGGCATGGCAAAACAGCTGCTTTCAGTGAAAAGAAAAATAAGGAAAATTCCTGAGTTCTTAAACTGAACACTTTTTCTTGTTCTTTTCTAACTTGTTCAGATCAATCCCAGTGTAAGCATCCCCTCTCTGCGTTCTTCGGTTTTTCTGTAGACATGCGTGCTGATTGGTGGGCTCTGTGTGAACCCCTGAGAGTCTCACACCCTCATCCTCAGCACAGTGCCTGGCTAACATGGGCCCTGTAACACTGGAGGAATGAACGAGTGAGCTCCTGGGAACAAGGGAAGCGGGTGCCGCAACCATGGCTTTTATTCCTGAGATACGGTTCAGAGTGGAATCCCCCATCTTTGTTTTCTTAATTTGATGTCAGATATTTTATCAGTGCACTTATGCTTCTGTAACATGCACTTGGCCGTGGTGGGGATTGGAGTTGATCTTTTCAGACTTGAGGACTGTCTGGTTCATTTGGGGGCCCCTCACCACTGACAGGCCAGGTGAGGTTTGGCCAGAGTGGAGAGCTGGGCTCTGAGCTGCAGGTGTGGGGCTGCCCTGTGCACTGTTTGTGCCTGTGGCTGCATGCCAATGTTTGCCCTCTTCCAAAGGGTCCTGATTGCTTTGAAGGCTGTTTCCATTGGAGCAAACAGGATCTGAGGGCTGAGTTCTTACCGTCATTACAGCTTGGGTCTCTCACGCTGCCTGTCTCTGCTGGGAACTCTTTTAACCAACGCTCTTTTTAAGTTGCTGTGTCAGGTTGGGTTTTCATCTCTGGTGCAGAACTGAGGTTTTGAAAAAGAAGTAAATGAGTCCTAAGAGTCCCCTGTTTTTTCCCAGTACCTGTTTCCTTCTGGAATCTTCAAAGGCATCAAAAATAAGGGGCCCTGATAAGCTCTGAGATAAATTACTTTCTGACTATCAGAGATTAAAAGAAAAAAAATCACATAGCAGGGCCTCGGGGGAGGTCACTGCAAACTCCTTCACAGCCCTCTAAATGATGAGGACCCTGTGGGGCAGCTGGGGGTGAGGGGCCTCCTCTAGGATGCCCTCTGGGCCCCAGCCGTGCCTCCTGAGGTCGAGGACAGAGGATGACTGTGCTGGGAGTGTGCAGAGAAGCCCTGATTCCATGATGTGGTCAGGGTAGAGACAGCAGTGCTGGCTGGGTAGTAAGCTCAGGATAGTTTGTCAAGAGCTTCCTTGACCCTGTGGACTTGTGAGGGTGGCAGGCACTGCTGGGTATCCAGACGCTTGGTGGACAGTGCATCCAGACTGCTCATTCAGAGAGGGATAAAGCCCCCTATTTGTAACTGTGATGTGGGGACACTGGCCTCAGAAGAGGTTCTGCAGCGGCAGCGATAACCAATCCCCAAGGGAATTGGGGTGGTGGTGGTCATTCAGGTCCCCATGGAGACTCCCAGGGTGTGTTGGCTGGTGAGACAGTCTGGGTTGCATGCTGATGGTGCTGAAGCCACAGCAGTGAGGTCTTCCTGAACATGGAGTGTGCGTGGCAGGCCAGGCTCTGATCTAAGCACTCTGTGTTTTTTTTCCATTTGTGACCCCGTGAAGGAGGCACAGTTCTTATTGCCATTTTACAGATGACGAAACCAGCACACTGAGAGGTTACATCGCTTTCCCACAGGTCCCCAGCTAGTAGGTGGTGAAACCAGGGTTTGAACCTTGGTCTCTGAACTCTCAATCTCACAAGAGCGGGAGCTCCGGAGTCCAGCTCCACTCTTTGTGGTGGCGTGACCTTGGGCAAGTTCCTAAATGCCTTATAGGATGTGTCACGTAGCTCACTGTTCAGTATGTTCATAAGAAGTGGTAGCTTCTGTGACTGGTGTCATCCAGAGATGTGAGCAGACTGGCTCAAGGCGAGGCTGTGAGGTTCCCATTCATTCATGTAAGGCCTGGGAAGCACTTGCTGTGGCTGAGCCGACAGCAGGGCCTCCATAAATGGTAGAATTAGTCCTGCTAGACATCTGAGTGAGCATGGGCTGTGTTGACATTCTCCCAGACACACAGGCCCCTTGCAGTAACATGCCTGCATGTTCTGGTTTTATGTTTTATTCATCTGGGAATACAGATTCCTAACCCCACTCTCCTCAGATTTTGGCTCTTTGTAAGATGTGGCCTTGGGAACTTTGGGGGAAAAACATGCCACATCGTGGGTGGCTTAAACAATAGGTATTTATTCTATTTTATTTTTATTCTTTATTAAGTCATAACTGTGTACATTGATGTGGTACAATGTGCTGATTTGATAGACAAAGTGGAATGCTTACATCTAACTGATTCACATAACCATCTCCTAGCTTACTTATTTGTTGTGGTAAGACATTCATATTGTATTCTTAATAGTTTTGAAATGTATCATTACATTATGCACATTAGGTAAGGTTCCTCCCAAATACCCTTTCTCCTCTAGGCCTCCCCCCTCCCTTCCCCCTCCCTCCTCTTCCCTCTGTCTTTCTGGACTATAGTTATGTTTTACCGTTCGTATGAATGTGCAGATGACTGTCTACTGATTTCATAGTAGTATTGAGTACACTGGATACTTTTCCCCCCATTCTTGAGATACTTTACTAAGAAGAATATGTTCCATCTCCGTCCAGGTAAATATAAAAGATGTGAAGCCTCTAACCTTTTTATGCCTGCATAGTATTCCATGGTATAGATATACCACAATTTGTTAACCCATTTGTGGATTGATGGGCATAAGGGCTGCTTCCATGACTTGACAATTATGAATCGGGCTGTAATAAACATTCTGGTGCAAATGTCTTTATTGTAAAATGATTTTGGATCATTTGAGTATATACGTAATAGAGGAATTACAGGATCTAAAGGTAGGCCCACTTTTAGTTCCTTGAGTACTCTTTCCAAACTTCTTTCCAAAAAGGTCGTATTAGCTTGCATTCCCACCAGCAGTGTAGAATTGTTTCCTTCTCTCTGCATCCACGCCAACATCTGTGGTTTGGGGATTTTGTGATGTGAGCCAATCTTACTGGAGTTAGATGATATCTCAGAGTGGTTTTGATTTGCTTTCTCTGATGATTAAAGATGATGAGCCTCTTTCATGTGTTTGTAGGCCATGTGCCTGTCTTCATCAGAGAATAAAAGGTATTTATTATCTCCCGGTTCTGGAGAGTAGAGGTGTCCAGTAGAGGCATCTCCCTCTCATAGGTCAGGGTGCTGGGAGGACTGCCTCCTTCTGAGGGCTGTGGGGAGAGTATTCCAGCCTCCCCAGCCTCCCCTGGCTCTTGGTGGTTTATTACAATCTTGGGCTTGTAGATGCAGCACTCTGGTCCCTCACTTCATCTTCACGTGACCTGCTCCCTGCATGTGTGTGTCTTCCCCTTTTTATAAGGACACCAGTCATATCACATTAGGGTCTACCCAGTGACCTCATTTTAACTAGATTATGTCTGTGTAGGGTCTACCTAGTAACCTCATCTTAACTATATTATGTCTGTAAAGACCCTGATTTCAAATAAGTTACTCTGAGGAATTGGAGGCTAGGACTTCAATGTACGATTTTGGGGGGAGCAGGGGACACAATTCAACATGTAGCACCTACCCTCTGGGCAAATTGTGGTGTGAAATAGCACTCAAGCAATCTCTGAGACAAAAGGGAAATGAGCCTTGAGGTTGCACCCTACCCTTCACCACCTCCACAGGGCTCTCCCTTTAAGCACCACTGCTCCCTCCCAGCATGGAACTCGCCAGGCTGTACAGGTCAGGAGGAGGCTGTATGTCATATGCTTGGAAGAGTGCACTGTGTCTAGCTTTGCTGAGGCTGCTGCTGTCGATGTTGCTGCGGGTGGTGGTGAGGATGATACTTATGGTGATGGTGGTGATGGTAGTAATAATTACGGTGGTAATTATCACATAATGATGGTGTGGTGCTAGTGGTGATGGTGGTGGTTATTTTCCTACAGAGCCAGATTTAAATGACACAGTCAATTGATTATGTTCTTTTTCTCTTAAGGACAAAAGAAGTTATTCTTGTCCTGTGTGTGAAAAGTCTTTTTCAGAAGATCGATTGATAAAGTCACATATCAAGACCAACCATCCTGGTAAGGTCATGCATTTTAGAGTGGAAGATTAGTGTTAAAGTGCTTATGTTTATTTTAAAATACAGCCTCATACATTCACTGCACATTAGGGAAATAAAGAGGATGAAGCTAGGAATAAATTCAAAGGAAACAGTCATCTTTATTTAAAGCTGGGAAGTGTATATAATATTTTATTTCATTTTGTTCTTTTTTCTAATCTTTAGATACATCTTTCCCCCGCCCCCTACAGGCTCAGTGACTCCCACTCCCCTCCCTCTTATGGGAACTTTGAACACCTGTAGATGGGTCAGATACAGTGCACGTCTGGCTTAAATCTTTGCTTTATGCTCTGTCCTAAGTTTGTGTTTCCCAGAGTGGTGGTTTATAAGGGGTGTTGGCTGAGGAGCCTTTGTGAGTTGGAGTATCTGTCACCCTGGGTCTTCCCACATTTCATGCTTCTCAGGTGCCTGCGACACCAGCCAGGTAGGATATCCATGCCTCACCACTTCTGTTCTTGCCACCCTAAACATTCCCCCTCCTGTCCTGCCTGAGTGATTCCTGTTCATTCTGTAAGTTGTCCCTCACAGCCTGTGTTAGCTCCCCGTCTGGCTGAGGGCCTCCCACCCTGTAGCCAGCCCTCCTGACTGACCACCATGACTCTCTCAGCTGCCCTCATGGGGTCCCCGAGGCAAGACTTATCCCTGGACCTGCAGTGCCTCTCAGACAGGCCTGAGAGGGCAGACACTGGCCCTGCATGCAGCGTGAATGAGTCACACAGAGGACAGGTGCACCCTCCTGTCATCCGTTGTCTCTTCTATTTTTTGTCTGCTCTCGGTATGGGGACCTGACTCACTGATTTGGATGGTAAGAGATGGAGGAAGATGAGGGAATAATGGAAGGACGCTAGCATGCATGTTTCTTGTAGGAATGGACAGAGCCGTAAGGGCTTCATCTGTGCTGAGAAATTTAGGCTGTGTGACCCTCTGAGACCTAGCTCTGTTAGTCTCATGTTGACACCTGTCCTTTTTAAGTGACACATGATCTGATGAGACTGAAGCTACTCTTTTTTTTTTTTTAATTTTATTGAATGGTAACTATGTACATTAATGCCCTTCTGGGGTACAGTGTGGGGTTTTCACATGCAATCTGAAATACTTCCATCAAACTGATCAACACAGCCTTCATGTCATTTTCTCAGTT
>CAUYQV010047964.1:0-15483 GCA_963574575.1 Galagoides demidoff
TGTGGCAGGTGCCTGTGGTCCCAGCTACTTGGGAGGTGGAGGCAGGAGACTCGCTTGAGCCCAGGAGTTGGAGGTTGCTATGAGCTGTGATGCCATGGCACTCTACCCAGGGGGATAGCTTGAGGCTCCGTCTCAAAAAAAAAGATGTTATCATAAAAACAAGAGGGTTTGAGCATCTGTCTATATATACCAGGTGGGTGGGAAGACAAGTTTATGGGTTAGAAGTGGTGAAAAATTAAATTTATACTGGGAAACTGGGGCCAGCTCTTGTATGTCCTGTGGAAGTATTTGGATATAATTCTAAAGGCAAGATTTTGTATATACACATGTGTATAAGTTCTTAGTATTATTCGAAAGAAAGAAAAATTCACAGTGTCATCATCACATTTGTTTCACAAAGTTGACATTTACTATAGTTAACTAAAGTGCAGGAAGCAAGGAGAACAGTTTAAAAATTTGATGCAATAAGCCAAATTAGACAGAATAATGGCCAAGTCTAGGGGAGTGGTGACTGAAAGAAGAGAAATTGGCGAATTTGAAAAATATTTAGGTGGTAAATCTACATGAGTTGGTGATCAAGGAGATGCTGGGGAGAGAGAGGAGGCGAAGGGGAGTAGAGAGTGATGGGAATGCTGGTCTGTGAAAAGAAATACAGCAAGCGAAGGCAACTTTTGAAAGGACAAAAATGAGGTTTCTTCCAGTGGAAAGTAAGGAACAGCAGGTAGCCTCTCATACTCCATTTTCCTAGATTTTCCCAGTAAGAGATGCTGCCCAGAAGCTGGGGACAAAGTTTTATTCCCTATTCAACATATTATTTCTGAGCTCCTCCTGACCATCTGTGGATCTAGTGGGCTGATGACCTCCTAGGGGCTTCATATGCATGCATCAACAACTTCGAATTTTGTGTTTGAGGAAAGAAGGAGATGGGGTTTGTTGGGAGAGGCAGAAGAGAGTGGAGAAACGTGGCAGGTATGGTGGTATCTACTTTCCTTTGTTGTAAGGGTTAGAGACAGAACCCAAGGTTTTGAATTTCATTAGGAATTTAGGGAAGAATTGAGGGATTGCAGAGCTGCTACATACTGAGGGGCCTGGAGGCTTTGGGATGCAGCAAGAGGCACTGTCGGGGTAAGTCAGTAAATTGGTAAGAAAAGCTTAGTGATGGTAGCCGCGCTGGGAGCTTGCTGGTGACAGCAAATATTTAGCAGACAGCCCGTACATAGCAAAGCAGCAGCACCAAGAAGAGAGGGGAGGATTCCTGAGTAATTGACAGAACTCTGGACACTGGGACAGGGATCTCAGGGTTACTGAGCTCTGCATTGAGCAGCTACGGGATGCCTAAGTGACATAATTCTGGTGTTACTGCTAATGTGACCTCTTTTGAAAGTTCTCACACAACATAAAACATTGAAGAGACTAACACACACACAAGACACCCGTCATATACTATAACATACTGATTGTGGAGATGAAGTAACAGTCAAGGACTTGCCCTAATGGACTCGTGACCTCTCTCCACAACTGTTTTCCATAAACAGATTCAAGTCGAGCGTGAATGATAGAGCCTGAGTGATCCTGAACCTTGGGCAGAATAAACTCAAATGTGTCCTTATAGTACGCACCACAGTTCTGACAACTGGATTTATTCTTTATAATCAAGACTCACCGTGTTTATATATATACATATATATATATGTGTGTGTGTGTGTGTGTGTGTTATATATAGTTTTTTGGGAGCAAGAGAGAGACTGGAGTCTGCTGTGGGGATCACAGCTTCTCTGATTAGGTCCCCACTGCCTGCCATCAAAGTCCCCAGTGCTGACAAACTCTTGACTGACACTTGTATTGGTCATTACTTATTTTACAACTTCTCTCATCTCCTCTTTGTAGGAAAAGAAAAGCTTGCATTTCCATACTCCTTTGGGTCAATGAAATGTGAATACAAGTTATAGCTGTCATTTTAAGAGTTGTTGGGCGATACGTCACTTAGTTTTGGAAATTGATCGTGGAAGCATTTGTTAAGGCAGAACCTCAGAAGTCCTTGGGTTTCTGAGTGACTATTATGAGTACAGTTCTTGTTAACTTTCATTGGACAGGCAGTATGAGCGATAGTGTTCTAAGATACTCACCTCTTAAAAGTGTCATTCCAGCATAACCCAGCCTATCCTCATGGATAAAGTCCTCTATCTGGTGTTCTATTGACTGTCCTATAATTTTTTAAGGTTTTCTATTCTACCTTCTTTCCCAGAGGTTCCTTTCCTGAGCCTCTCTAATCTTTGTGTGCCAACTTATCCATAATTTCATCTGTCTTACCTGTCTTAATAAGCTCCAATATTACAGGAAGAGGGAAGTCAGATGCCTGCTGACTTTCTCTCTTTTCTTATTTTCAGTAAGATATAGCTGCCTGCTATAGGCATAAATAAGGACTGAAGCAACACACAGATCAGTGAAAAGTAAACAACAGCTGTGACCTCAAATCTAGTCATTTCTCCATCTTTGTTTGAAGAAATATCACCATAAGTTTTAGATAACAGTCAAGTGCTGAAGAAGACTTTTCTTAATGTCTGTCTATATTTCTTGGTTATCTATGAGAACAAGCTATGGAAGGAGAAAATTTGAGCAAGACAAACCATTTATCTGTGTGGGGCTATGTTAGAATGCAACATTCACTGGAGAAAGCAAGGGCTTGGGTCAGAGAAACCTGGGCTTGAGCCTCGCATTCACTTCTGACTAGCCGTTTGACCGGGGCAGGTGAGTCGCCTAAGGTTTGTCATCTGTAAACTGTTATTGTGGACAGATGAAATACAAACACAGAATAGGTGATGAAAATGGTTCATCACTATTGAATTCTGTTCCTTCATTCACTACTGATTTTTCAGGAAAAGTTTAGCTTATAATCCCTGTTGGTGTTGGAGCTGCCACCACAATAGGTTTTCATACCTCAAAGTTGACATTTTCTAGATTCGCTGGAACACGGTATGGATTACTTGCTCTACTGCTTTTGACAGTTTTGCATATTCCCCCAGTGAAAGAGTTATCAAGGACTTCTCCTCTGGGCTCTCTTGCCAGAAAATGAAACCTAGAAACAAAGTAATTTTCAAGAATTCAGTAGGTGTAGAGCAATCTTTAAAATTTACCTTACTTGTATGGAAGAAATTCCTCTTGTAGACATTTTTGACTCATGACAGATGACTGGAAGGAAAAGTCCTTTTTTGTAGTCCATGGTTAAGTCATTCAAAGAGGAATGGAAGCCACAGCTCAGCTCTGCTGGCTTTGCAAGATTTTTCTATTTCACTCACTTGATTGTTCTGGGATTTTCATAAAATAAAATTTGGGTTTATAATTTTTTCATGACCTATAAATTCAGTGGAAACGTTGAAAGCGGATTGTGGAATAAATTTTTACATAATAAATGCCTGAGTCCACTCCCTTCTTAGTGGAATTATGATACAGAGTTAATAATAAACTAGTGATAACAATATTTTAATGGAATTATAATATTATTGCTTTCATTAATAAATGTGATTATAACACTAAAATATATCTTATTTAACAAATGTTTACACACTGTTTACTGTAAGCCAAGAAATAGTAAGTCCTCTGCAAATATTAGCTTAGTTAAGTGCTTTACAAATAATGACTTAATATTTATAATAACATACATTGTAGATACAATTACTATACCTATTCTGCAAATTAAGAAATAGAGGCACATAGAGATTACTTAGCTTAACATAAATTATTTAAGAAGTGGTTTTGTGGTAGATAAAAAGATGCTAGTACTTTTTCAAATTCTTAGAGCTATCAATATGTACTCTGTGAAAATAAGTATTTTTAGATATCAATATATACTCTGTGAAAATAAGTATTTTTTCTCAAAAAATTTTGGAAACGCTGGATTACATAGATTTTAAAAAATTGTTTGCTTAGACCACACGAGAGTCTTTAAAAATATAAATTGTCAGTCTCCAAATACACTTGACCAATAACCTCGTTTTCAATAGGACACATAATAAAGCCCTACAGAATCTCACTGGAAAAGTCTATGTAGAAGGAATGGCATTGTTACTCCCCACCTTCTGATCCATATGAACACTCATCCATTGTGACGATGATGGGGGGGGCCCGGGGACTCTTAACAATCCACCACTTATAGTTCTGCTTCTTGTACTTCTATGGTACTGACTCACAAGATAAAATATACCTAAAGGTACTACCATTACCAAAAGGCACAACATTGGGTTTCATGACCACCACACAGATCTAAGAAAAGACAAGTAGACTCATTCATTTGAGAGGGCTTCAAGAAAGAGTCCAAGAGTTTCATAATCTGCTGCTAGACATTTGGATTTAAAATAAAAAATACTATTAACTATTCAAGCACTTGTTCTAACCAACTGACCCAATATTTTTCTATCAAACAAGAGAAAAGATCTCTTTAAAGTTGTAAAATGATGTTAGAACAGTATAAAGAAATTAATAGCCAATATAAATATTTGTGAATTCTCTACCAAATAATTACATTAATGGAAAACTATATATACGTACATGTATACACAGGCACACATAGTTTTTATACGTTCCTGAAATTGTGTCCTCACTTGAAAATGGAGATAATGATTGCTTCTTTAGTGTTAACTATGGGAATTAATAGTGATTGGCAGAGGATTGGCATGTCTTTTAAGAGGAAACAGAATGCATGAGTCCTCTCAATTTGCCACTAGTGAAAAGTGTATCTTAATTTCATTAGCAGAGTTGCATACTACATTCAAGAGTGACTGCTTGAAGGATAGAGAAGTAACAGATGAAATCAACAGATCGAAATACAGTAGCAATGAACAATCTGAAAATAAACTTAAGAAAATAATTCCATCTATAATAGCATCTAAAGGAATAAAATCCTAAGGCATTTATTTAACAAAAAAAACAATAGTTTTGGGCAGCAACTGTGGCTCAAAGGTGTAAAGCACTGGCCCCATATGCTGAGCGTGGCGGGTTCAAAGCCTACCCCCGGCCCAAAACTGCCAAAGACCAATCAAACAAACAATACTTTTATTCTAAAATGTATAAGCAACTGTTAAAACATTAAATAAGATCTCAGTAAATTGAAAGACATTCCATATTCATGTTTATACTGTTTATAAATAGTTGATACTATTAATATAGTGATACTTCATGAATTGATCTATAGATTCAAAATAATCATTATCAATACTCCCAAGTGCTGATTGTCAAGCTGATCCTAAAAGTCATGTGGAAACACAAAACACCCAGAATAGTAAATTTTCACAATGAAGGACAAAGCTGGAGAAATTGCACTTCCTGATCTAAATTTAATTCAAAGCCAAAGTAATCAAGACCATGTGCTACTGGCAGGAGGGTGGATATAGAAGACAATGCAACAGAACTGAGCTCAGAAATGAATCCATAAAACTATGATCAACTGATTTCCAACAAAGGTGCCAAAACAATTCAATAGGGGAAAATAGCCTCCCTCTCTTTTTAGTTTTTATTTTTAATAAATAGTACTGTAAGAACTTGATGTTCATGTTTGAATGAATGAAATTAGACCCCTTTCTCACATGATACAAAAAATTAAGAAAATTAGATTATTAAGTTGAGAAGTAAAACCATAGAATTCTTAGAAGAAAACATAAGACTAGACTAAATTTTTGTGATTAAAGGGTTAGGCAAAGTCTTCTTAGATGTAACACCAAAAGCACATGAAACAAAAGAAGAAATAAGTGTATTGAACTTCATCAGAATTAAAAACTCTTGTAGTTTAGAGGACAACATCAAGAAAGTGAAAAGACAAATAGGAGAAAATATTTGTAAATTATAAATTGAAAAAGGAATTTAGGCCCAGAATATATCAAGAACTTTTAGAAGTAAAGAACAGAAAACAAAAAACTTAATTAAAAAATGGGCGAAGGATCTGAATATATGAATAGACATTTCTCCAAATAAGATATACAAATGATTAATAAGCATATGAGAAGATGCTTAGTATTATTAATCACCAAAGAAACACAAATTAAACCCAAAATGAGATACCTTATTTCATGCCCACTAAGATAGCATTAACCAAAAACATGGACAAAATGTATTGGTGAAGATGTGAAGAAACTAATTTTTCAATCATACGTGACTGGTAGGAATATAAAATGGTAGGGCCGCTTTCAGAAATAGTTGGGAATTTTTCAAAAATTAAACATAGAATTAACACCTGAAATTACATGCTTAGGTACGTAAACAAGAGAATTTAAAATATACATCCATGTAACTATCTTCCTAAATGTCCGTAGTAGCATTACTCATAATAGCCAAGGTAGGAACAAATTGAATGGCCATCAACAGATGAATAGATCATTAAAGGGAATGAAGTACTGACATATATTTCACATGGATGGACTTTTAAAATTAAGTCTTTACTTAAAAAATTTTCTTTAATTGAAACATGATTTACATATTTTTGAAGTACATAGTGATGCTTCAGTATAATGAATGTATAGTGATAAAATGAGGGTAATTAGCATATCCACCAGCTCAAACATTTACCACTTATATATGTTGGAAACATTCAAAATCTTCTTTTGTAACTATTTAAAGATACATAATAAATTATTATTAGCTATAGTTACCCTACAATGCCTCTTATCTAGCTGTAATTTTTGTTCTTTAACCAATGTCTCTCTATCCATCCTCTTCCCCCCTTCCCTGTTTCTTCTAACCACTATTTCATCTCTACTTTTATGATAGTATTTTTTTAATCTTCCAAATATGGGTAAGAACATACGGTATTTTTTTTTTTCTGGTCCTGGCTTATTTCACTCAATATAATGTCCTCCAGGGTTATCCATGTTCCTTAAATGACAGGATTTCATTCTTTTTCATGGCTGTATAGCATTCTTTTTGTGTATTTATACCATATTTTCTTTATTCATTTATCTGCTGATGAACCCCTAGGATGATTCCATATCTTAGCTATTGTAAATAGTGCTACTATAAACACTGAGATGCAGCTATCTCTTCAATAAGCTGATTTCCTTTTCTTTGAATATAAGCCCATTCTAACTGGGGTGAGATGATAGCTCATTGTGACTTTAATTTGCATTTCCTTAATTAGTGATGTCGAGCATGTCTTCATATATTTGTTGGCCATTCATAAGTCTCCTTTTGAAAAATGTCTATTTGATCCTGCAATCCCATTACTAGGCATCTGCTTAGAAGAAAATAATCATTTTATCATGAGGACATTTGCACTAGATTGTTTATCATGGCTCAATTTGCAATTGCAAAGATGTGAAGACAACCTCAATGTTCACCAACCCAGGAATGGATTAATAAACCGTGGTATATGTATACCATGGAATACTATTCAGCCACAAAAAATGGATATCTTACAAATCTGGATGGAGTTGAAATACAATCTTCTCAGTAAGGTATCATAAGAATGGAAAGCAAGTAACCAATATACTCAATACTAATATGAAGCCAATAGATAATCTAATATATGCCCCCACAAGAGAAAAATGCAGTGCAATTCAAGATGGGGGGGTGGAGAGGGGAGGAGAGAGGGAGATTGGTGTGCTCCCACTTAAAGGCCACAATGTAAAGGTATATGGCACAACTCCTAGGGGCAGGACAGAACTACAAGAGAGACTCTACCTAACAAACACAAACATTGTAACCTAATTGTACCTTTACATTAATATGAAATAAAAAATCTCTTCAGTTTATTTGCCTATTTTTAATTGGATTATTATTATTACTTTTTTGCTGTTGAATTGTTTGAGTTCATTACTTATTCTGGATTGTAAGCCTTTGTTGGATGAGTTGTTTTCAGATATTCTTTCCTATTCTGTAGGTTGTCTTTTCACTCTGTTGATTATTTCCTTTGCTGTACAGAAGTTTTTTAGTTTGCTATAATCCTATTTGTCTATTTAGCTTTTGTTGCCTGTGCTTTTGAGTTCTTATCATAATATATTTCCCTATTTTCCTAGGCCAATGTCTACAGTGTTTTTCCTGTTTTTTTCGTGATAGTTTTATAGTTTTGGGTTTTACATTTAAATATTTAATCCACTTTGAGTTGATTTCTGTATAAAGTGAGCGATAAGGGTCTAGTTTCAATCTTTACAATATGGATGTGTAGGTTACCCATCACCATTTATTGAAGAGATCATCCTTTTCACAGTGTATGTTTTTGGCACCTTTGTTGAAAACCAATTGAGTGGAATTTATCCATTTCCATTAAGTTTTACAATTTGTTGGAGTACTGTTGTTCACAATAATCTTGAATGATTCTTTGTATTTCTGTGGCATCAGTTGTGTGCATGTGGATGAATCTTAAAAACATTATGCTAAGTGCAAGAAGGCAGACACAAAAGATCAGATATTGTATGATTCCATTTGTATGAAAGGTCTAGGCTACAAAATATTCTTTCTATATACAGAAGTGGAATTAGTGATTGTCTGGGGCCAGGAGTGGGGTAGGAAGGGGAAAGAAGTGGAGTCTGACCTCTCATATGCACAGAGGTTTCATTTTGGAGATATGGAAAATGTTCTTAAATTATAGTGCAGTAATGGTTACGTATGTCTGTAACTAAACCCAAAACAATTGGCAAATCTTATGGCTTGTAAATTTTATCTCAGTGAAGCTGTTTTCAAACAGCAGTGGTTCCTGTGGGTTCTCTTAGATGCAGATTATACTCACAGATCTGCAAGAACAGTGTGAGGTTAGTTTTCATCCATATTTCTATCAATGGGCATTTGAGAGAGGAGGTAGGAGGAGCTAGTCTGGGTAGAACTTTCCAAACTACCTAACAGGACAAACACAGATGTTTAAGGTTCATTAATTTTCATTTTCTAAGAGTGATCAATGAAAAAAAAAAAAGAACTCTTTACCTTATACTGCCATATTTTATATACTTATATTTGTCACAAATAAGAAAGGGCTTGAATAAAATGGCTCCCAATCATAAGAATCTACAAAAGTGACAGCCATTTGCAGAGAGCCTGAAGATGGATATTATGGGTGAGTTTCCAAAAGGGCAGGCCTGGGAAATTTTTTAGGTGCTGAGCAGCTGGGCTGCTTTATTCTTTCCTCTCCCCTCTGAGATGTTTACATTGACTTTAAATATTTTGGTACTTCAAATACACTATTACACTACAGTATAAAGCCTTAATACTTTAGGCTTCTAAAGTGTTCTTTATCTGATTTGGTTTGTGTGTCGTACTTTGTAATATTTTGAATTTAACTAAAAATCTGTAAATTAAAAAAATATATATATGTGTGTGCATGCAAGCATGCATATGTATAGGTGTGTATACAGATGCTTTGGCTGAACATGAGAAAAAGCGGTGCTGTTATTGCCTGATTCTTGCTTCATATTTAGGACCTATTGGCTCACACTCCTTGTTAAATGTTTTTCAAGGAGAAGGAAAGGACATTTAAACAGAGGAAAGGACACTCAGGAAACTATTTATTTGTGGGAAGAAATAAGTTGGGGATCAGGGTATAGAGAAGAGACAGCGATTAGAAAGCCAGCAGGTTGGAGGGAGATTACAATGAGAAACTTTCAAAAATCTCAGTCCCCGGGGAGGTAAGGAAAGGACTGGCTGTCCCCAGCTAGCAGGTTTTGCTCATTTCTGAGAATCCTTGGGACAACAGTTCTGGTTGGCAGGGGGCCACACAGTCCTTCTGCCAAAGTACACATAGCATGTGGTCCTCCCATCTGTAACTCTAGAGTCTAGACCAAATGAACAAGAGGTGAGTTTGTAATGTCACTTTTCATCAATCAGAGCATTAAAAATGTGATTATCAGTAGGAATGTTTGGCCGATGTTTTCTTCCAGGGAAAGGAAGAGAAGGAAACCATTTCTGCACATTGATGAGAACACAATGTTGGAGCACTCTCACTGAAATCACCCCCAATTAGGAGCTCTTAAGACAGAACCTCAAATCATTGGTAGTCATCCAATGTATGGATAAGGAAACTGAGGCCCAGAAATGTTCAATAACTTGTCTGTGATGTAGCGATTTAATGCCAAGCTATGTCTGGAACCCAGCTTCTCTGACTTTTAGAGTAAATAACTCATCTGTTTCACTGGTGTCCTTGAGTTTGGTTCAATGGCTTTTGGGTTTTATTCAAAATCAAATGAGGTTGTATTTAAAATTGTGACTCTTTGTCTTTCATGCCTCGAGGTTTCATATGATGCAATTCTGGCAGCATAGATTTTTTAAAAGTCCAATATTAAGCAAGAGAAGCAGATGGGAAGCTATCTGCCTTCTGGCCAAAAACTGAAGTGAGGTTTCTTTTTCATGGGAATGCTAGGGCATAGATTATCTTTAGTGATTTCTCTTATTCTTCCAGCCAAGGCTTCCTGTAGTTCTGTCTTTACTGCCTTTTCTTTTTTTTTTTGAGATGGAGACTCAAGCTATCCCCCTGGGTAGAGTGTCATGGCATCACAGCTCATAGCAACCTCCAACTCCTGGGCTCAAGCGAGTGTCCTGCCTCCGCCTCCCAAGTAGCTGGGACCACAGGCGCCTGCCACAATGCCCGGCCATTTTTTGGTTGCAGCCATCATTGTTGTTTGGCCGGTCCGGGCTGGGGATTGGAACCCGCCACCTTAGGTGTACGTGGTTGGCGCCTTAGCCGATTGAGCCACAGGCGCGGAGCCTACTGCCTTTTCTTATATTTCCTAAAGTATTTTAAGCCATTGGCTTAGTCTGATGAACTTAGAACCCCTTGGTCAATATTCCTGAAATAGGAACATTAGAATTTCTGAGGACTGTTCAAAGATAGGACTGCATGGTGTGTGACGATTTCTTCCAGGGTGTTCTTATCCTTATCCAAGATTTGTGTTGTCCTAAATCAGCATGAAATGGAAATAAACTGGATTTTGAAGTTTGGGTTTAAATCCTGGTTTTGCCATGTACTATGTGGGTTTAAATCCTGGTTTTACCATGTACTACGTGGTAGACTGAACAAGTTCTTTAAACTTTCTGAGAGTCAGAGAAGTTTGTAAGTTGTAACAAGATAGTAATGTAGGTCTGACCTTCTGCCTTTAAACACTGTTGACCTAACCATACATTATATGTTCATGAGAGAGGATGCTCTAGCTATGTTCACTTCTCCTCTTACTTTTTTACTATTTTCAACAATAATACTGTTTATTAGCCCCACCCTTTTTTTGTATATGTTCATCTAACTCCTTTCCTTTTATTGACCCTGGGCTTGTTTTTGTATACCAGAAGACTGGTTTTGTTTCTGTAGTGTTCTAACTTTCAAGGCACCCATAAGCATACTCTTCTAATATCTTTTTTTTTCTCAGTTTCCTCTCAACATTTCTGAGTAGTTCCTTATCCATTCAAGATCGAGCTCCAGATATCCACCCCTGCACCTCCCAGCTTGTCTGGCTTCCCACCAGTCTGCCGTGACCTATTCCAGAGCTTTCTAAGGGATGTCTGGAAAATAAAACTAGCAATGTTTATGAAGGGCCCACAACATCACCTAACGTAAAGTAAATGTGACAATGCCAACTTTTATGTTTACAGTGAGGACTGTGCCCTCAGGCTGCCTGGACATGATAGCCAAGTATCTGAGGCAGGGCTGGTGGGAGTAGTAAGAAATTAATGAGGAAGATGGACAGTGATGTGTCTTGTTGTTTCATTGGTGTTTCTAACTTATTTGTTTTGAGACACCTTTTCTCCCCCAAATGATAAAAAGATGTTACATACCCAGCGCCCATCAGCTGTACACTAGGGATGGGATTATACTGCCGCGGACACACTGCCTTTGGCCTTCCACAACCCCTTTCATCTGAATTGTCTCCACAGTCATTTTCCCCATTGCATTCTAACTTTCTGGCAATGCATCGGCCTAGTCAAGAAAAGCAAACAACAACATTGCAACAAACTTTCCTTTTTGAAAATACCTTTCAAAATATAAATCCTTTAAATTTCAAGGACAAGTTGAGGGCAAATTTTCATCATTTTGGATGAAGATTTAGGAACATACAGGTATGGCAATGAAGTAATAAAATAATATTTTTCAATTTTTTTTCAAGATTACAATAGTTATCATAGAATTATTTATTCGTCATTGGGTTTATTGTCTTTAACAAGAGAAATAATTCTAGAATTCCATTCTTGTTATAGTGAGCTTGCTATAGAGATCAGTTTCTGTAAAAGAAAATGAACAGTCGGTTCAGAATTTTATTTTGATCTGGGATGAAAGGCTCAAAGTCACTGTTATTTAGTTACCAAAAAAAAAAAAAAAATCCCTATAATTTTACACATACACACACAGGTGTACCTGCACATACACATCTAGAGATTCCACGGCAGCATGCTGAATCTCTAAAATTTTATGTTAAGTGAAAGAAGTCACACACATAAGAGTAATCCTATGTGATAACTTCATATGACATTAAAGAATAAGGAGGGGGCATTAATTACAAAAAAGAAGGAGGGAACTTTTTGGGTTCATGAGAGTTTTCTGTATCTTGATTTGGGGTTCTTTACATAGTTGTATAATTTGTGAAAGCTAAATTGCATTCTTAGGATCTGTATGTTTTATTATATACAATTATTTTACTATATCTACTTACTATAATTTTTATTAAATATATTTACTATGTACTTCTTTATGTTTAACTACTATATATAGTTGATTTACTATGTATAATTTAGTAAATTTAGTATATGTAATTATTTTGGGGGCAACTTAGGGGCTTAGGTACTACAGTATTAGATAGCAAGTTGAGTGTGGGTGGCACCTGTGGCTCAGTGAGTAGGGCGCCAGCCCCATGTACTGAGGGTGGTGGGCAACAACAACAACAACAACAACAAAATGCAGATAGCAAGTTGAGTGAATGTAGAAAGTGGTACAAACCCCACATACTAAAATAATTCTCTTCCCTTTTTGACTTACTGAATTTCATAAGGATTCTTGGAATTAGTGTATAGCTATAGACTACAGACATTGAAATGCTTTATGTGAAGTGAGAGGCCCCCGTCTCCTGCTCCTCAGTTTCTTCCCTCTGTTCAGGGATGTTGGCATCTGTGCCATTAAGGATATGTTAGACTCACAATGATTAAATATTTCCCTCAGGTTATCTGGTTGACTATTTTAGGTTGTGCTCAGCATCTTAATACAATTATACATGACTGCTTAAAATGTTTGGTGAAACTGGATATTTTATTGAATTACTTTTACTAATAAAGGGTTACCGAGAAAGCACTTAGTTTCAATTCTTTTGGTTAATTATCTTCATTTAGCCGGGCTTAGTTGCTCATTCCTGTAATCCTGGCACTTTGGGGGCTGAGGTGGGTGAATTCCTTGAGCTCAGGCATTTGAGACTAGCCTGAGCAAGAGTGAGACCTCATCTCTACTAAGAAAGAAAGAAAGAGTAGAAGGGTATTATGGTGGGTGCCTATGGTCCCTGCTACTTGGCACCTCAAGTGAGGCAAGAGGATCACTTGAGCCCGAGTTTGAGGTTGCTGTGAGCTATGACGCTATCACATTCTACTCTGTCTCAAAAAAAAAAAAATCTGTGATGAAGACAGATAAATGGCTAACAAACATTTGACAAAGTGCTTATGGTCCCTGATCTTCAGAGAAATGAAAATCAAAACCACCATGATATTACCACCTAACCCCAGTGAGAATAGCCTGTCGCAACTGCATAAATGATCACGCCAGACACAGATTGACAGTACACGCTGCAAGAGGTGAGGCTAACCATACATGCAGGATAGCACTGAGCACTTCTCACAGAGTCCTTTTATTGAGAAGATACATAATGGGTGGAAAGATTACTAAGCAAAGATATGCAGTGGCTGTGTGCTCAGGGAAATCATCTCATAGGTGCCAAGAGAGTATGTACTCAAGGAAATGATTTTCAAGGGTGGTAAGGGAAATGATCTCTAAAAATACTACATGCAATTTTTCTCCACTAATCCTTCAAGGAACTGCCATAAAATGCTTAATGTTTAACATCAGCTTTACTACTATAGGACTGAGCTTTGCTCCTCCAGGAGTATTGAGTGACTTGGTGACTTGCCTTCTAAGTCACAAAAGATTTCCAGGCTTGCCAGGAGAATGTCTTGTTCTCAGTAATTCCTCAAATGAGTTATGATATTGGTGACTATTATAGTAAGTGTGATGTTTAATCCTCTATAATAGCCCACATCCCAAAACCTTGAAGCTGAAGATGCTGGTGTGAATGTGGAGAGTAGGGAATACTTTGATGCTGCTGGTGGGACTACAAACTAATACAACATTTTTGCAAGGAATTTTTGAGTATCCTCAAAGAACTCAAATTAGATCTTCCTATTGATACTGCAATCCTATTACTGGGCATCTACCTGATAGATAAAAAATCGTTTTATCACAAGGATATGTGCACTAGACTATTTATCTCAACCCAATTACAATTGCCAAAATGTGGAAAAAATCTAAATGCCCACGAGCTCAGGAATGGATTAATAAGCTACTGTATATGTATACGATGTATTCAGCCATTAAAAAAGATGGAGACCTTACATCTTTTCTATTAACCTGGATATATTGGAACACATTCTTCTTAGTAAAGTAACACAGGAATGGAGAAACAAGAATCCAATGTACTCAATTCTAATATTAAGCCAGTAGATGATCTAACATGGCATAAGTGAAAAACCCAAATCAATTCAAGGTGGGGGGCAGGGGAACAAGGGAGCAGGGAGAGGGGAGAAGAGAGAGGTATGGGGGTTACTGTATATGGTGAACCTCTTAAGGGTGGGACACAACTATAAAAGGGACTTTACCTAACAAATGCAAACAGTGTAACCTAGTTCATTGTACCCTCAATGAACCTAACACAATAAAAAAAGAAAAAGAAAAAAACTTCACTTAGAAGGTAGAGAGCAATGAAAATAATTCTTTTTCTTTGATTATTCAAGATCTTGTATCGTGTCTGAACTGCCACTTTAAAGAATTATAACTATCAGTGCTGTAATCATACGAGACTGAAAATATAATATAGGTAGACTTGAATTTCTGTCAACTCCAAGATATAAGTTGAAAGATGCTCTTTTTATTTATTTATTTTTTTTAAGATGCTCTTTTTAAACAGTGCATCTCTAGTTTCTGTTTCTTTTTTTAATGGTAGAACACAATGGGCATTTTAGTTTGAAACAGAGAACTTTTTTATTAAAGGGGAACCTATATATATTATAATTGAAGAAAGTTAGAATCTAGCATCAATGAATTTAAGCAACAGCTAATTTTTTATATGGTTACATTAGAAAACCATGTTTTATTAGATAGAAGTAAGGATATATGTTCAGGGTACAGTTCTTATTTTTTTTTTTTTTTTTTGAGACGGAGCCTCAAGCTATCCCCCTGGGTAGAGTGCCATGCCATCACAGCTCACAGCAACCTCCAACTCCTGGGCTCAAGCGAGTCTCCTGCCTCCGCCTCCCAAGTAGCTGGGACCACAG
>CAUYQV010047967.1:0-23597 GCA_963574575.1 Galagoides demidoff
TTGAGCCCAGGAGTTGGAGGTTGCTGTGAGCTGTGATGCCATGGCACTCTACCCAGGGTGACAGCTTGAGGCTCTGTCTTGAAAAAGAAAAAAAGAATAATAGCCTACTGCTGCTGTAAATATGTTTTTTGTTCATTCACCAAAACTATGATTTTTCCCCTTCAAAGAAGTATTAAAGCAAACTTTAATGTATCCTAAAAAAAAAAAAAAAAGGATTTATACTAGAATTGGCCAGGTAATTCACGCTTGCTCTTTTCAGTAATAGTAAATATTATTGCTATGATTAGGCAACCCGGAATTTTGGCTCCAGAACCATGTGTGGACATACTCTTTCACTTTTAATGCTACTTTGGTAAACTGTAGAAGACTGGTGTCCCATTATGATTTAGGTCCAGGAGACTGGATTTATGATGTTTTGTTAAACATTGGTATGATTACCTTGGTCAAAGGAAGAACAGAGGCTACTTTTCTCTAGTTGGAAGTTATAAACACTTGATTCTTTTTTTTTTTTTTTTTTTTTTTAGAGACAGACACACACTTTGTTGCCCTCAGTAGATTGCCTGGGCTTAGGTGATTCTCTTGCCTCAGCCTCCTGAGTAGCTGGGACTATAGGTGCCCACCACAATGTTCAGCTATTTTTTTGTTGTAGTTCGGCTGAGTCTGGGTTTGAACCTGCCACTCTTGGTATATGGGGCCCATGCCCTACCCACTGAGCCACAGGCACCACCCTAAACACTTGACTTTTAATAGTACCCATGTTAAATTCTTGAGCTTACAGAATAAGAGCTCATGTGTTTTAATTTTCTTAGTTATATATATTTTTTGTTTTAAACAATGAATGTACAATGGAATCTAAAAAAATCACATTCTTAACATATTAGGAACCTTTAAGATGTTGTCAGTTGCCATGGATTTTTATCTTTTACTGAGGTTTTCCTTTCATTTTTTTGATGTTCGAAACCATTTTTACAAGTGCTTCGTCAGTCTCAGAACTATCTTCCTAGAAGGGTTCACTTTGACTAAAAATCATCAATATATACAAATATTTCTTACACTGTCTGAATAGCAAGTTTTAGTATCACATTCAGAAGGCTATTTTCTTATAATACAGTAAGAAAAGAAAGGAGAGCTTTCCTTTTTAGAAGATTAAAAGTGGTGCTTTCTTACCTTTTTCTTATATACCATCTCTGAAGCCTTAAGCCATTTATTTTGATACCATGTACAACTAGAGACCGAAATACCAGCACGGGTAGGAAAAATTTAATACAGTAGAACTTCTTTAAGCTGACCATCAAAGGGACTGTTAACAAATGGGTCAACACAGGGAGGTGACCATCATAAGAAACTAGTCCTCCTGTACTGATACATGTTGTTATGTCAGGTCTATGAAAGTTAGGTCAGTTTAAAGAGGTGGATGGCGTTGGGAGATGGTCAGCTGAGGAGGTTCTCCTGTAGTTGTAGATATAGGCCTTTTCCTTTGATCACTGAGTCTGTAAATAACAGCTTTGGGCTACAGGATGAGGGAGTTGAATAGCTATGCTCGGTCTCACTTTCCTACTTTGGGTTTATGTGTGGCAGGCCTCATTTTCTGCATCCTTGGAATGGGAATGGTATCTACCTTGGGTGTCATTTGAAGATTAAGTTAGACAATAAATTTCATATAAGCTTATAGATAACATAATTAATAAGCTTATATAACATAAGCTTATCACATAATCAGCACCTTAAAAATATTTAATGAGTGGCCATGTTACATTTTTAACTCAGATATTTATAACGGCTAATGTAGTTCATGAGGTACTCCTGTATGGTAGTTCACTTTTGGGGGCCATCTTTTCCTGCAGTTTTGATACCATTCAGTCCCTCTGTCACCAAACATTTTTTTCCCCCAATAATGTAAGTATGGTAACTTATTCACCCATACTCAGTATATGCATGTGGTTGAACACATAAATCTGTTCCTTTTGCCGCACTGCATACTCTTTTCATCAGCTTTTCATCCTTTTAGGCGAGGTTTAAATGCCATGTGTCTATAACTTTGTATTCTATTGCTAGAAGTAAAATTCTTTCGTTGGCAACTTTAGGAGAACACCTGGTAGATCACTTAGTTTTATGAGACTTTGACCTCTGAATACAGGGAGCATACTGTATGTTATCTGAATTTGTATGCCTCGTTGTGGCTTGCATATGTTTGATATATGATAAACTTAATCTGTTGAAATGAGTAGCTTAGGACAGTGGTTCTCAACTTTATGAGATCCAGTGCTCACTATGTATAATGTATATAATACAATGTAAATATCCTTACATTTATGCCTCATTTGTATCTTGAAATAAATTAAGTAAATAAAATCCCTGCTTATACACGGCTTATAAATATCAGTATGATGTACTAGCATTTTATAAAGAAAAAGAAACAAAAGGAAAATAATTGCTAACAAAATAAGATCCTAGTAGGTAAATCTTTACGTATAGTAACACAAGATGGTAGAGTACTCAGATGCTTAATTTTTATTTGAGTTCGGTGACTATGACAGCTATAATAGACTTAGTTGCCATAAGTGGCATTTTCATCATAGATTTTAAAAATAGCACATGACTCTTGGTAAAGCTACAAAAAACAAATACCATATTATCATTTATTTACATGCATTCCTGAAAAAATTAATCTATGCGAGCCATGGAAAACAAATCTAAACAGAAATTACAGATACGCTTTCACTTATGTCTCTGACATTTTTAGATTTTTTTCATAAGGTCTTCAAATACTGCCAAGGCTATATGAAATATATGGGTTATGGGACAGTTCTTCATCGTGTCTGGTGGTTCTCTTTATTGCCTATCTTCTGCCTTCTAGTCCACACCTGCCAGTAGCACTGCTGTTTTCTACCATATATTTCCAAAATGCTCCATAGGGGCAGTGCTACTGCTCTTGAGAAATGCTGCTTTACCCTTTTTTTTTTCTCTTTTGAGACAGGTTCTTGTTTTGTCATTTAGGCTAGAGAGCAATGGTACAATCATAGCTCTCCGCAGCCTCAAACCCTAAGACTTAAGTGAAGTGATCCTCCCACCTCAGCCTCCTGAGGTAACTAGGACTGCTTGGCCTATGGGCTGGTGGTTCACCATTACTAAACATGGGAAAATAGGTAAGACTAGTCAAGCATCTGTTTTGTGATCACAAAACATCACACACCCCCATTCTACTAGTAATTAAATACAAATCAGTACATTTTACAGGTAACATTAGGTTTTTCTTTAAAGTACTTTAAAATGGGAATTCTACCTTGATTATTGAAAATCACTGGCTTTTTAAAAACATGCATTTTAAAATTTTTTTCACCAAGACAGAAGCACTAGCATAAAAAAGTTTAATTTTTAGAAGACAAAACTATGTTATTGTGTGTATAAAATATAAAAGCATAAAACTGTGTCTGTATACATTTACACTGATAGGGAGATGTGATTTTATAAAATGTTTATAAAATATTGTATTCTCTATGTGTTGGCCACATCTTTGTAAAATTTTGTAATGATTATTTTGTAAATAAAGGTACATTTTCCTACCATTTCCCATTTTCTCTACATATGGCAACTTTATGGGTGACCTTTCAGACACCTTCTATATGAAGATATTACAAAAAAACTTGGTACCTCTTGCAGAAATGATTTAAATAAATCATTTAGTGAGGAAAATAGTCCAGTGTTTTCTAGAACCATCATACATTTATACTGTCAGAAACACTCTCAGGAAGCTGAAAGCTCTTTACTCTTATGTTAATAAAGAAGTTGAATGAAAAAAAAAAGTTGACAAAAAGGAAAGTCTACCTGAGAATTTTTTTAATATTGTTGAAGCTTAAGTCTTTTTTTTTTTTTTTTTGAGACAGCTTCACTGTGTCACCCTGGGTAGAGTGCTCTAGTATCACAGCTCAAGGCAGCCTCAAACTCTTGGGCTTAAGCAATTCTCTTGCCTCAGCCTCCCAAGTAGCTGGGACTTCAGGTGCCCCACAATGCCTGGCCATTTTTTTGTAGTTGTCATTGTTGTTTAGCTGGCCTGGGCTGGATTTGATCTTGCCAACTCCAGTGTATGTGGCTGGTGCCCTAGCCACTGAACTACAGGCACCAAGCCTTTAAAGTGTGTTTAAAATGAGCAGCGTCTGTGGCTCAAAGGAGTAGGGTGCCAGCCCCATATGCCGGATGTGGTGGCTTCAAACCCCGGCCAAAAACTGCAAAAAAAAAAAAAGTGTCTTTAAAATATGAAAACTTAAGGGAGGAAATACAAAAATAAGACTCCAAAGGGTGTACTTAATGATTATTAGTGCAAATGTTACTAGAGATTTAATCTTTTCAAAGTTGATGTTTTTGTTAGGACTCTCATTACAAAATAACACAGGTTTGAGTGCTCTGTGCTCAACCTTATTTTTACCATTAAGCCTGTTATTTTTGGTGGGTGCTTTTGCAGAAACATGAGGGACTTTGGTATTTTTTCTTCCTGTTTGTTTTGTATTTTTCAGAAAAACCCATGTGTTGTAGGATCTCCTGAACATAAACGCATATACAATCTTTGTGCTTTAATTTTCTAAATAGGCTTCTAATCCTACTTAAGAGTTTGTCATGAATTTTACTACACTATTCTACACATTTGACTTACAGTGGGTATAAATATCTTACTAAATCTCAAAGAGATTATGCTTTCTAATAAAATTTAAGAGCACACTCTTAAATGTGCTCACTCTTAAATGTGGCACACTCTTGTAATTCTAACACTGTGGGAAGCTAAGGTGGGTGTATTACCAGCCTGAGTAAGAGGAAGACCCCATCTCTAAAAATAGTGGGCATTGTGGTGGGTGCCTATAGTCCCAGTACTCGGGAGGCTGAGAGAAGAGAATCACTTGAGCCCAAGAGTTTGAGGTTACTGTGAGCTATGATGGAGGGCACTCTATCAAGGGTGACAAAGTAAGACTTTTTCTCAAAAAAATAAAATTTAAAATTAAGCCTTGGCTCGGCGACTGTGGCTCAAGCTGCTAAGGCGCCAGCCACATACACCTAAGGTGGCAGGTTCGAATCCCCAGCCTGGGCCCGCCAAACAACAACGATGGCTGCAACCAAAAAATGGCCAGGCGTTGTGGCGGGCGCCTGTGGTCCCAGCTACTTGGGAGGCGGAGGCAGGAGACTGGCTTGAGCCCAGGAATTAGAGGTTGCTATGAGCTGTGATGCCATGGCACTCTACCCAGGGGTATAGCTTGAGGCTCCATCCCCCCCCCCCAAAAAAAAATAAAATAAAATTAAGCTTTAAGACTTGATAAAGGAAGAAGTTGGTCACATGAGCTAAAAGCTAGCTCATTAGCGACCTTAGTAAACCATAGCTACTGTACCCAAGGCTCCTTTTTCTTTGTGTGCTGTGATGTTCTAATTGGCTGTTCTAGATTGGACAGCATTATTTTATGGAGATTTTCTTTGATTATTTCTGAGCATTAATAACTTAAAAATGGACTTAATATATTAAGACCCACGTTGGGAGGCCCCATATTGTCATTTCATAGTACCATCTGGTTGTCTATTTCTTGTGCTAAACGAGGGTTGAAAAATGATAGTCCATGGGCTAAATCTTGCTCATGGTCTATTTTTGTTAATAAATGTTTGTAAATAGATAGCCATGCTCCTTTGTGTAAATACTATCTCTACGTACTTTTGTGACACAATATTGTCCATGAAGCTGAAAATGTTTACTGTTCCTATGGAAAATGTGTTAAGTCTCCTATGCAAATAGGCAGAAGGACAGTAATGATTTTTTTGATGAGGGACAGGTCAGGATTTCACTATCTTGCCAGTGGTGGTCTTGAACTTACTGGAGTTCAAACTATGGTCCTGCTTCAGCCACCTCAGTTGCTGTGATTATAGGCACATGCCACCATGTCTAGCTGATTAGCATTTTATGATATTTTAAAAATGTATATTTTAGCCAGTCTTCTGTAAGTGTATCATATTGCAAAATAATTTTAGGAAAGATCTATGTGAGCAATTTGGTATTTATTTATGGAGAGACCACATCTTGCTGTTTTCCAGCTCAAGTATAGTGGCGTCATCATAGCTTATTGCATCTTCAGACACCTGGGCTATACTGCAGTCCTCCTACCTCAGCTTCCAAAGTAGCTGGGACTTCAGATGTGTGCCACACCACCTGTCTTAATTTTTCTATTTTTTATAGAGATGGGATCTTGCTCTTGCTCAGGCTATTGTGACTGTAAGCCATCCTCCAACCTCACTCAACCAAAGTGCTAGGGTTACAAGTGGTGAGCTACCATACATGGCCAGCCTTGGTTTCTTCTAAAGTGATTGACTACTATTTACTTTTTTGTGTTCTGAGATTGATTTTACTCTTGGTTTTGCTCTGTTGACTAGGCTGACTAGCTCATTGTAGCCTCAAACTTTTGATACTTAAGTAATCCTCCTACCTCAGGCTCCAGAGTAGTGGGGGACTACATGTGGTCATCACCGTGCTCCAGCTATAATTTTTCTTATTTTTGGTGGAGATAGGGTCTCGCTATACTGTGCAAGCTGGTCTTGAACTCCTGGCCTCAGGCAGTCCTCCCACTTCGGCTTATGAAAGTGTTAGGATTACTGGTACAAGCCATAGGGCCCAGCCTGTGTTCAACATGATTTTTAAATTATCAAGGATACAATAAGGAATATTTTAAATTTTATCAAAAAAAATGAAGGAGAAAATAAGATTCAATTAAAACATTAATCTAAAGCAATTATTATTATTATTTTTTTTTGGGAGATGGAGCCTCAAGCTATCCCCCTGGGTAGAGCGCCATGGCATCACAGCTCATAGCAACCTCCAACTCCTGGGCTCAAGCAAGTCTCCTGCCTCCGCCTCCCATGTAGCTGGGACCACAGGCGCCCGCCACAACGCCTGCTATTTTTTTTTTGTTGTTGCAGCCATTGTTGTTTGTCAGGCCCAGGCTGGATTTGAACCTGCCACCTTACGTGTATGGGGCTGGCAACTTTGCCGATTGAGCCGCAGGCGCCAAGCCAATCTAAAGCAATTATTGAGAAAATAAAAATATGACTCCGTGTGCATAGTTCAGTGGTTAGGTCACATAAACAGGCTGGCGTGTTCACACCTGGCCTGGGCCTGCTAAACAACAATGACAGCTATAACAACAACAAAAAAATAGCCAGGCATTGTGGCGGGTACCTGTAGTCCCAGGTACTTGGAAAGCTGAGGCAAGAGAATCACTTAAGCCCAAGAATTTGAGGTTGCTGTGAGCTATGATGGCACAGCACTCTACCCAGGGAGACATAATGAGACTCTGTCTCAAAAAAAGAAAAGAAAAATACAGAGTATCTGAATGACATAATTCATATATATACATATATATATATTTCTGTGGATATTAAATTCAGTACCCTAAAAACAGAATGTTATACTTTTCTTCTTTGAATTAACTAGGGAGTATTAAAAATTGTCTCATTTTTAAAGATAAAAAAGAACAGAACACGCAAATCTTAGTGGAAATAACAAAAGCAACTTTTAGAAATAAAATCTATGATAAGTTTATGGGTTAAAGCAAAAGTTTAGTTTGCAGTAGGAAAAACTGGAAAGTAACAGTATATAGAAATCTTAAGGTTCAGCTTAGTTACACCTTGAGAAATACAAATTGAACGGATGCGTATTTGTATGTATGTATATGTCACTTAAACACTAAAGTGAAGACTAAGACACTTGAAAGACTCACCTATAGTTTTTAAGTAGGTTATCTGTTCTTGTGAATCTTTAGATACTACTATTTTTTTCTGTAAGATTAGAACTGTAAAAGTGAAAATTATAGGGATCTAGGAACCATTTATTATTTTATATATATATATAAAATATATATAAGTATTGAGACAAAGTCTAACTATATAGCCGTTGGTGGAGTACTGTGGCATCACAGCTCACAGTAACCTCAAACTCTTGAGCTTTAGTGATTCTCCTGCCTTAGCCTCCCAAGTACCTGGGACTACAGGTGCCCACCACAACACCTGGCTATTTTTTGGTTGTAGTTGTCATTGTTATTTGGGAGGCCTGGGCTGGGTTTGAACCCACCATCTGGTGCCCTAGCTGCTGGGCTATAGGTGCTGAGCCACTGTTTTTTATTATTAAGAAGCTAATTTCTAATTTTCTTTTAAGAATCCATTATTGAATTTTTTTTCATTCCTGAGATACTTTACTAAGAAGAATATTTTCCAGCTCCATCCATGTAAACATAAAAGAGGTAAAGTCTTCATTTTTTTTAATGCTGCATAGTATTCCATGGTATACACATACCACAGTTTATTAAAGTACTACTGTGAAACCAATTTACAGTCACTCACACATGCATGTGAAAAATGAAACACATCTATAGCCTACGGATGATGGAGGGATGGGGAGAGAGTGGGGATGCGTTGGGGGGGGGATGATAGAGGGATAGTTGGTAGGGGGATCACACCTATGGAACATATTGCAAATACAAGTTGGATTTATCAGATGTAGAGCATAATCCTGTAATTGGGTAAAAGTGGTGAAGGCTATGTTGCTTTGTAGGATGTAAGCTTTCTAATTTGTACAAATAACACATTGAATCCTATAAGGCATAAATGTACTTAGAATCTGTGTATGAATGACTTAATAAAAAAAGAATCCATTATTGAATTTCTTGGAAAAATAGAGGAAGAAATAAAGATGCTAAAAAGAGAAAGAAGCCTTAGGCCTTTTTTTTTTTTTTGGCGGTGGGGGACAGAGTCTCAAGCTGTTGCCCTGGGTAAAGTGCTGATGTCATAGCTGACAGCAATCTCCAACTGGAGCTCAAGCAATTCCTTTGCCTCAGTTTTTCTGTTTTTATAGTAGAGAAGGGGTCTCGCTTTTTCTCAGGCTGGTCTGGAACTCATGAGCTCAAGTAATCACCCTCCTTTGCCTCTCAGAGTACTAGGATTACAGGCACGAGTCCCACCCCTGGCCCTTAGGCCCTCTTTTGAAAGAGATAGTTGCATGTGTATGATACCTTACACAATCGGTTAGAATTATCATTGTGTGAGGTTTTCAGTGACTCGTTTCTAAGTTCTATTGAGGTAATGTTTAGAATGAAGGGCTGAAAGTTTGTTTTCTAACAAGTAAATGGTTTTGGTATTAGTGCAGCTTTAAAGTTCTTTTTTATGTTCTTTTATGTGGAAGATGGATGTCAGCTGTGGATTACATAAATAGCATTACATTAATATCTCACCTTTATATAATATCAATTTTTCTGGTTATATGTAATGTATTGTTATTTTTTATTGCCTATGTAAAGGTTTCAAAAAATCTGACAACTGAAAACATGATTTCTTCATGTTCTTCAAACTTTTAGAACCGTGCTAGCATGAGGATGTGATTTATTGTAAATATGCAATTGTATTAATGGTGGAGTCTTTTGAATGTGTTTGGAACATACTGTGTTAAGTTCTGTGTCTCTCTAGGAGTTTTTGGTGTACTTTCTATTGAGTAGTACTTTAAATTCTAGCAAATATCATATTGATTTCATATAGGTTTATTAACTCTTAAGTGCTTCTAATGATTTTCTGTATAAAATCAGTTTCAGAATTGGTTCATCTGGCTCTGTTTGCTGTGCATACCTGAATTTTAATATACAATTGGAAATCAGCATCACTAAAAATTGCAAAATATTTTAAGAATTAAAATCTATAAATTTTAAAGCTTTTGTAGTCATTGTCTATTAAAAGTAGTGTTCAGGCCTTAAGTCTGAATTTGCCTTTTGTAAATATGTACCATATTTGAATGTTTATAGTAAAATCGCTGAAAAATGTGTTATTGCTTAAGCAAATTATGCTATACAATTATGACAATTGGTAATAAGAAATCTTGAGTTATTGAGGGGGTTCGCTCTGAGAGGCAATTTCTTTTGCCAGATTATTTATAGAATAATAATGGAATCTTATAAATATTTGGAAGGGTAGGCTTAGTAATGAATTGGGAGGATTTTTTTTTTTTAATGTAAAAATATTTCACTTTCAGTCTTGTGTTTGCATCTCAGTTTCCTGATAGATTTCTGTTTTGATTTTCTGCTGACAGGTCACATTTAGGGCAGGCAAAACATAAGGGATATAGCCCTCCTGAGAGTAGAAAATCTAATTCTAAGGCACCCAAAGTGCAGTCTAATACTACTTCTGAACTGTCAAGGGGACACCTTTCTAAAAGGTAAATCTTCACCTTGCTTACACATTTTCAAGGCAGAATTATATGCATTCAAATCATTAAATAGTATTTAGAACTAACCAAGTTATTCCAAAATGTTATAATACATGTTTCATTCTTCTCCCAGGGTAACTTTTAGGTTGCAGCGATTATTAGCGCAAGATGCCCTAGACAATGAAGTTAATGGAATTTTTTTCTGCTTAGAGAGCTATGAGGTTCCTCTTTTGTTTAAGAAACCTTTATAGGCATCTAAAATGCCATCTTGCCTTTTTTTTTTTTTTTTTTTTTAATTTTTATTTTTCTGAGCCTAGGTTCAAGTCAGTGATTCTTAAGATGTAATTTCTAGGCGTCTTTGGAACGTTAACTGTGAAGATTTGATAATACTACAATATAAAGATATCTAGCCTTTACTTTGAAAGTGCATATATTAAATACTTATTTCTTCTAAGCTTTGACAAAGCAGGTGTGTTTGTGAATAGAGCATCAGTATTCTAATTTCTGCTGATTGTGAACCACAAAATTAACTTTTTATTTTACTCTCAGTTCATGTTTTGTGATGAGGAGTATAAGTGTCAGTAATGTGGGACTAAAGAATACCCTTCTAATCAAATATTTTATTATTTCAAAAGTCACACCCACTTTTTTCCCTCCAAACTTGAAACTTTTCCAAACCTATGTTTATTTAGTACTAGACTTATTAGAAAATTTCTTGTGCATTTGTTTGAAAGCATTTATTTCCAGAGATTTAAGAAGTTAGAAAAATAAATATTGTTATATATGAGAGGTTTAATGATGATACGCTATTAACTCTTATCTTATCTAACCTCTTAGAAGCTGCAGTTCATCATCTGCTGTCATAGTTCCACAACCAGAGGATCCAGACAGAGCCAATACTCCAGAAAGACAAAAAACGGGGCAGGTGCCTAAGAAGGACAATTCTCGAGGAGTGAAACGCAGTGCTAGTCCAGACTACAACAGGACCAATTCTCCTAGCTCTGCAAAAAAACCAAAAGCACTTCAGCATACTGAATCGCCCTCAGAAACGAATAAACCACATAGTAAGTCAAAGAAGAGACATTTAGACCAGGAACAACAACTGAAATCTACACAGTCACCATCAACCAGCAAGGCTCATAATAGGAAGAGTGGGGCCACTGGTAGTTCACGAAGTCAAAAAAGAAAGAGGATAGAGAGTTCCTGTGTAAAGAGTGGTTCTGGGTCTGAGTCTACTGGTGCAGAAGAGAGATCTGCAAAACCCACCAAGCTGGCTTCAAAATCAGCCGCCTCAGCCAAAGCTGGGTGTAGCACCATCACTGATTCGTCTTCTGCTGCCTCTACTTCCTCCTCTTCGTCTGCTGTAGCCTCGGCCTCCTCTACTGTACCACCAGGCGCCAGGGTGAAACAAGGAAAAGACCAGAACAAGGCCAGGCGTTCCCGTTCAGCATCCAGTCCCAGTCCCAGAAGAAGTAGCAGGGAAAAGGAACAGAGTAAAACTGGTGGCTCTTCAAAATTTGATTGGGCTGCTCGTTTCAGCCCTAAAGTTAGCCTTCCTAAAACAAAACTGTCTCTTCCAGGGTCTTCTAAGTCAGAGACATCAAAACCTGGACCTTCTGGATTACAGGCCAAATTAGCAAGTAAGTTTGCAGAAAGATCTTTTTCTTTAAAGAAAATTTCTGGTTTGGCAAAAGCAATTATTGCTTTCAAGGTAGGGCTTTTTTTTTTTTTTTTTGAGGGTCCCCCCACCACCACCAGGGGGACCATCCCCCAGTTTGAGGCATTTCTTAGATTTATTACTATCTCTAATTACATACATAATAGTATGTAATAACTGATGCTACATGCAGTTTTATGGAGACAGTAAGGAATGCTGCCCTCCTATCACTACTATACTAAACCATTACAATTTAGTGTCAGTATTTTTCTTGGTCTTAGTAGCATCTGCTACTTCAGTTATTTCTTAATACCTTGATGGGACATAAAGTTGGATTTTCTTCTATGCCAGTTTAAAAAAATGATCAATTGGAATGAGTTGATTTTCTTTTTAAGTTTTGGGTTGCCATGATCAGATCATTTTTTTTTTTTTGGTACTAGATATTCTTGATTTATAGAAATATAAAATAAATGTACCATGATATAAATTAAACATTATCCATATGTAATATTTCATGGCCTTCAAGGAGCTAAGTCTAAAGATTAATATCTTTTATATTGTGTACACTAGTCTGGGTCTTAGGTTAGTGGGAAAGAACATTGCCTTCTTGAATTTTACTAATGAAAGGGAGAAGTAGTGTTTGAGAATGATATGTTCATCAAAGAAACAGAGGAAACATAGTGTTAGGTAGATCCTTCCTGATTCAGCTTTGGAGCTCTCCTGGCACTTCATCCATCTCCTTTTCCCAGAAAACTCCTTCAAAAAGCCACTATTCATCTCATTAGAACTGGTGATGACCCTCTCAAATTTTGTGATTGCTGTTAATACTAAAGTGCTTTTCTTTCTATTTTGAGAAATTTATAAAGACAAACAAGTTTACAGTAATTTTCAGCATTTAATTTTTACAGTATTTAATCAGAAAACTTGTTTTTTACCATCTTTTCCCTTTTTAAATCTTCATAGAAGATTCAGATTTCAAATCTGCATTTTGAAGAAGTTGAAACCTTTTACTTGGTTATTGGACAGATTTTTTATAGTGTCTCTACTAGTATTCTTGTCAAGGTTTAGGTAATATTAAATCAGCCTAACCTAATATTATTAGTTAAACCTTGTAATCTTTAACTCTCTACTTTTGATTGATTCAGTACTACCTAAACTTGACAAGAATACTAGGCAACATTATATAAACTTTTAAGACTAACCTGTATTATAGTATTATTGTGAAGTAACATCTTTAGTTCTTTTTTTATTGTAATACTTAATTCTGTTGGGTATTTAAATGTACAGTACATCTGTTTAAAAGTTTTTAAATTTAAAGGTACAGATGCTAGATTAAGGTTAGCTGGATTTATATCTTTTTTTTTTTTTCTGAGACAGAGTCTCAAGCTGTTGCCCTGGGTAGAGTGCCATGGCGTCACAGCTCATAGCAGCCTCAGACCCCTGGGCCCAAGCGATTCTCTTGCCACAGCCTTCTAAGTAGGTGGGATTAAAGGTGCCCGCCACAGCGCCTAGCTATTTTTTGGCCTGGGCTGAATTTGAACCTGCCAGCTCTGGTGTAATGTGACTAGTGCCCTAGGCACCTGAGCTGCATGCACCGAGCCTGGATTGATATCTTGAAGTGAAAGTAAATAAAAAGCCAGATTTAAAAATGACAACCAACTGTCTTACCTTCTGAAGATTTCCTTGACAATTAGAGTTACATCAGCTTTTATACCTCTCCTCCCTGGGTTTACATGAAGTAGAAGCACGTGTGCATCTATCTTTGTGTTTGTAGGACCTCCCATTGTCCTTGTAGCAGTGTAATCCTCACAGCCAGTGGGCCAGGCTGAGTTTGTGTAAGTTGCTTGGGATTCACCCTTCTCTTACTGCTGTCCAGAATACTTCACTTGAAGAATTCATCTTATTCAGGCATTATTTCTAGAAAGGTTCTAGGACCAGGTAATAGCTGATTTGTAGTTAAGCATAATGGCCTTGACTCTTAGCTGAGATGAGCTTTCTTTTCTCATATGGTCTGTTAATGTTTAAAAAAAATTTTTTTTTTAAGAAAACCTAATCAGTGGCTAATCAGAGGGGGTTTCCTTGCCTGTAAGAGAGCTCTCAGTCTGGAAACACTGTTAGGTTCTGGCTATCTTACTGTGCCAATGATAAAACCAGTCCAGATTATTCTGTTAAGCCCATGGTACACGGGATCACAAACTGATACATTATTTTAAAAGTCATTTCACAATTGTTTTCTTTCACTTTGACAAAGTCTTTGTATTCTTTTGTCACTGTAAAATTGTTTTTCCATTCTCACTGCCACTATGCTAGTTCTAATCTCTAATTATAGCCTAAGCTGTTGAAAGAAGGGAAAGGAAGAGCATTTGTTTTAGTATCAACAAGTGTCAGGTATTTTGGATATGCAGTCTCATTTGCTTTTCAAAATTATGGTGCTTTAGGAGTTGTTACTAAGGAAATGTATTCCAAAGAGGTAAAATAATTTCTCTGAATAACATCTCAGAAATGTTAGGATTTGAAGATGTAGAAGAATTTGCTTTGTTCACTACATGCTTATTTTTTGCCTGTTTACCTGTGTTTTATATTGTAACCTACTTGAGTCCTTTGGCGATATTAAGAACCCAAAGAAAATAAAATTTTGTTAGATTCTTCTTTGCTGGTATTGATTAATCTTTAGGGATAAATACTTTCTGAACCCAAGAATTCCTATTGTATTATTCACTTTATGCCACTTTACTTAAAGTAAAAAAAATTCAAAACAAAATTTACTATGCTTGCAAGTACCTGACAATTGTAAATACTTTACATGGATCATCTTATTTATAAGTATTTTTATTCCCAGGTAAGGAAACTTAGTTATTGGTTAAGTCACCTGTCACAGAAGTCAGGCCATGTGATCCCAGTAATTGGTTTCTAGAACAGAATGCATTAGGAATGAACAGATTGGGTGAGCTAAATCTGGGAAAGCTCTTAAAGTTACAAAGGGCAGGGTGTATGAGAGATGGTTAAATGTGTCACTTCAGTAATAGAATTGACAGGTAATTTTACTTAAGGATATAGGGGCAAATGAGGCATTTAATGATAATCTCTTTGCATTTCAAGTAGCGGTATTTTGAGAAGAGAGTCCTTAATACAGAGCCAAAATACTGGATTTGAACTAAGCTTTGTGATTTTATTAGTTGGTCATTGTGAGAAAGTTTGTAATTTTTCCCTTCTAAAATGAGCATAAGAGCTATTTGAGGAATAAATGAGGAGACTTCTCATGTGAGCTTCAAAGTAATTTTTAGTATATAGTATACAGCACAAAATTTACGGTGCACAATTGAAGTTGAATAACTTAGGCAGAAAACATTAAAAGCAGTATTTTGAGAATGAAGGGTCAATAAATAAATCCTGGCCATTGATCAGTTTAAGTTAGCTATTTGGAAAACTCAGATTTAAGGATCTGTTCTCCTTGATAGTTTGGAATTTGGGCAAATTAAGCTATAGTTATGATACTAGCCTAATTGCTTATCTTATTTGCAAAATAATGATATTCTTGTGAGGCATAAATGAAAGAGTGGATGTGAAAACCTTGAAAAATTAAAAAATGCCATATAATGCACCAACATATGTGTATATTGATATGTTGAGTTGTGGCCATGTATTTGGAAGGCTTTTGTGTGCCTTTGGCTTTTGAAATTAATTTAGAGGACAGAATTAGATTTAATGGATAGAGATTAACAGATGGGTTTCTGATTAGTATAAATCCTGTTGGGAAAAAAAATTTATATATTATCTAAAATGGAATTTGCTACTTTGTAAGAAAGAAAACATTTCAAATTGGCAGTTTTTTTTTTTTTGTTTTCTTTCAACGTTTTTTTTCTTTTATTTTCTTTCAACTTTTTAAGAATGAATGAACCTGTTTTTCTTCCTTTCCTTCCCTTCCCCTTCCCCTTGTCTCACTCTATCGCCCTCAGTGGCATCACACAGCTCACAGCAACCTCCAACTCCTGGGCTTAGGGAATTCTCTTGCCTCAGCCTCCTGAGCAGCCAGGACCACAGGCACCCACCACAACGCCCGGCTGTTTGTTTTGTTGCAGTTGGGCTGGGGCTGGGTTTGAACCCGCCACCCTCGGTATATGGGGGCGCCAGCACCCTACCCACTTAGCCACAGGTGCCGCCCGAACCTCTTATTTCAAATGTTACATGTTTCCTTTACCTGAGGAAACGTGTCAAATTCCTACAGTTTATTCCCCATGTTAAGGAGATTCTGGATGTGGACTGTGGGAAGTCTGACAGTAATTTTTTTTTTTTTTTGAGACTGAGTTCTACTGTAGGCCCTGAGCAGCACACAGTGACATCGTAGCTAACTGTAACCTTAGACTCAGGCTGTGGAAGGAATCCTGCTGCCTCAGCCTCCGAAGCCAGGGGGATTACAGGTGCTCCCGTGGCGCCTGGCTGGGTTTTTTCAATTTTTTTCCATGAGTCAGGGTCTCTCTCTTACTCAGACAAGCCTCAAACTCAGCCTCCCATAATGCTGGGATTACAGGCGTGAGCCACCCCCTCCCCCAGCTGACAGTAATTTCTTAATCCACTGTTTTACAGCTTTACTTAACCAACTAATTTATTATCTTGGGAGACAGTAGTGTTCTGTGGGATACACTTTGGGAAATGACGTGATACCTTTAGTGAGAACTTTTAAGTAGGAAGACCTTTTAATTGTGCTGCTTCAAACTGTTAATAGGGGCTGATGAGCAGGTTCCTGGTGAGGAGCTGGGGCTGGCAGGAGAGATAGTGAAACAGCTACTTTAGCGCTAGGCTTCCTGAAGCTTTGTTGCCTACCAGCTGCAGTTACTTAAAATAGCTCTGGGACGAAGGTCATCTTGTATCACTTGGTAGAGGTCTCAAAAGTACCCCAGAAAGAATAGTGTTATGTGACAATTTTTAATATGCATTAGGAAATTATTATTACTTTTTTGAGACACAGTCTCACTATTTCACCCTTGAAGTGCTGTGGCGTCACAGTTCACAGCAACCTTAAAACTCTTGGGCTTAAGCTATTTTCTCTTGCCTCAGCCTCCCGAGTAGCTGTGACTACAGACACCTGCCACAACGCCTGGCTATTTTTTTTGTTGTTGTTACAGTTGTCATTGTTTCTTAGCAGGCTCTGCCCCAGCTCAAACCCTCTAGCTTTGGTGTGTTTGTGGCTGGCACCCTACTCACTGAGCTACAGGCGTGGAATCAGCATTAGGAAATTATAATAGCTATCTTTGTTTCGTTTAACCCAAGTAAATAGACATTCTCATAGCATAAGTGTAAAACCAGAAGGGTAATGATGATGATACAAATGATATCTTTCTAATAATATTGTAATACTTTAAATAATTGTTACAGTTAATTCATCTTCAGAATATATTTTGCTAATTACCCTCTTTTTAAAGTGAGCTGATTTTTTAAAAAATTGAATTAATTAAAAAAATTGAATTAATTTTATAGTGTCTGAGTAGTAGAGGATGATGGCATAGAATTAATTATAAGAAATAGCTGGTAATCAGAATTAAAGTAATTATGCAACATATTTATAGGAAAACTTTAGAGGTATTCTGTTTCCAGGCTGATGTTTCTATTTGTAGATCTATTTTACTCCCCATTATTTAAAGCAGACATCATGTGCACATTATTAACAGTCAGCAGTAGTACCAGTTTATTTTCATCTTGAATTTCATATTCTCCTCGTGTCTTCAGGGTAGCCTCTGTAGCTTATCAGAACTATACAAGAATCAGGCAGATGCCAAATTAAAAGAAGGCAATTCTGCTTAGAATAGGAAGACAATGCTTTTCATTTCTTGCATAGAGGAAGGAAATAAAGAGTGAGTTGAGCTAGAGAATAGAATTTTCATTAGACTCTTGGTTTCACCTACTTGCATCTTGTAGTATCATTCCTGTCGAGCTGGAAAAAAGTGGATTATCTTTGAGCCCTGTAATAGAGTTGGGTGAGGAATTTATAAGGAAGAACCTTTCAAATAATCAAGAGTTTTATGTGTTTTAAGGCAGCTATCAAAATTATATGTAAGCTTAGAAAAATTGCCGACTAGGAATCTTAGTATTTTAACAGACTTTAACAAATTCATTAAATTGGCTCGGCGCCTGTGGCTCAAGTGGCTAAGGTGCCAGCCAAATTCACCTAAGGTGGCAGGTTCGCATCCAGCCCTGACCCGCCAAACAACAATGACGGCTGCAACCAAAAAATATCCAGGCGTTGTGGCAGGCGTCTGTGGTCCCAGCTACTTGGGAGGCAGAGGCAGGAGACTCGCTTGAGCCCAGGAGTTGGAGGTTGCTGTGAGCTGTGATGCCATAGCACTCTACCCAGGGTGACAACTTGAGGCTCTGTCTCAAAACAAACAAACAAACAAATTCATTAAATTAAAAAAAATGGGATGCCAATATGGGAAAAAACAGTGAATGGAAAAAGTATCATTGAGTTCTTTGTTCAGGAGGTGTGCTTTCTGTTATGTTGTGAATCTTAAGTGACCATGTTATGTATTCTTGAATGTGGAAGCAGAATAATAATTAACTCGGGCAAGTTATACTTTTACTGAATTTACATATAAGTTAGGGAAAATTGCTCTTTATATTCTTTTGTATTCTGTAATAGTTTGGACACTTCTGATGCTAAAATTTTTTTAAAAATTGAGAAAGTATAAAAATGCACAAAGATACAAAATCACCTTTGATCCTTTGACCAAGGGCTACATCTTTTTTGGGTACATATCCCTACCAATTTTTTTCTTTTTATCAATTCTTCTGTGTAGTAAAAGTGAAAGACTTATGAAAGAGTTATTAATTAAGAACAACCCTTGTTATTTTGCTCTTTTCCATCGCTGATTATTTTGATGTTTATTTCATCTCTGAATTATAAGCTTTTCTATATCTATTTGTTGAATTTTTTTCTTTTTTAAGTTTGATCTTTATTGCATTCCCCTTATATAAGATGAGGGTTTTGCCTTCTAATCGTAACTCCATTCACCCATAAATACTTAGCATTTTTTCTGGACCTCATAGTACTCAGTATTTTTAATTAACTTAAAGATATAAATGTTACTTACACTGTTTCTATTTTCCTCTCTTTCACATTTTTGTATTTCCTGAATTGGTAATTTTTTTTGTTGTTGTTGTCATTATTTTTCCTTTCTATGTAACCACCACTTGTTCAACTCCACACACCTTACTAATTGTCACAGCCTTTTTCCAGGCCTTCTCTTTGCATCTGTTTTATCTTCTGAACAAATGAGGCCTCTGGATAATTGCTCTTCATGCTCAATTATACTGTTTTTGGCCTTGAAATTTTCTAGTTTTTTTCCATATCTTGTGTTATCTTTATTGGTTTCTTGTTTTAGTTGAACATATCAAAGAAAAAGTACTTAAGAGATTTTAAAAAGTTTTCTTTTTTTGGTAGATTTTAAATATCTGAAAATATACTAATGACTTAGATGGGTAAATATAAATTTCTGGATTTGGAATTATTTCAGAATGTCGAAGCATTATGTCTTATAGATTTCAATACTGGAACCATTCCTATTCCTGATCTGTTGGATATATAACTCTTTTTTATGGAACCATGCACATTGTCACTTTCATTATTTAGAAATGTTGTGATGCTGCCCCATTGCTTTCGGTTTATTTTCATTCCATGTTGGGGTGCCCAGCTGTCTTGGTGTCTCTGGGTCTGGGGCATTCCCCAAAGGCTCAAAACTTTCAGCTCTAAAACCAGAGTGGTCTCAGGCAAACTAGCATGGTTGGTCACCCTATTCATGTTTCATCACCTTGTACTCTTTCTAGATTTTCTATTATTTGGGGTAATGTCCTCTTGGATGGTCTTGATCTTATCTCTTTGCCCTTGCTTTGCTTTTTGGTTCTTGTCTCTCCCCCCCTCCCCCCCAAAATAGGATTTCTTATTGGTCATTATTAAAAGCCTAAATTTTAGACACATTCTTGGGCTGGTGGTTCACCAGCTCATTCAACTTTACCACCTGTCCCTAGTGGCTTTTCCAGAACTACTACCTTCACCATGAAGCTCCATGAGTTTTCCCAATTCAAACTTGTGCTTATTCAGCATTTTTACTTTTCTAACGAAGACATTGTGGAGAGGATAAATAGATTGACAAGCCTTTTCTATGTCTTTTCCAAGACATAGAATCAATATATTGACAACTTCTTTCTAGTCATTTGTCTTCACCTCTTTGGTCATAATTCCTGTCATTTTCTTCTGGATTTGGTGAACCTGTTGGTGCTTGGCATAAGAGGCCTTCTGTATCTGATTGTGGCATTTTTTAGTAAACCCAACACAACAGACAAAGCAAATAACCATCAGTTATCTTAAGATCAGCGTGACCTGAAATCATGATTTTTAACCATAGAACACATTTTGTCATGAGTAAGATCCATGTCATGGGAGTTAGTCAGGCATTTTTTGTCCTGAACATCTTCAGTAATCAGCTTGAATTTTCTTTCTTTTTTTTTTGAGATAACCTCAACCTGTCCCCCTGGGTAGAGTGCTATGGCATCACAGCTCACAGCAACCTCCAACTCGTGGGCTCAAGCAAGTCTCTTGCCTCGGCCTCCCAAGTAGCTGGGACCACAGGCATCTGCCACAACGCCCAGCTATTCTTTGGTTGCAGCCGTCATTGTTTGACGGGCCTGGGCTGGATTCCAACCTGCCACCTTAGGTGTATGTGGCTGGCGCCTTAGCGGCTTGAGCCACAGTTTTCTAAGTACAACTTCATTATACTGCAGATCAGCAAGACTTACTTCAAACACATGACCTTTGAGGCCATCGGATACAATTTTGGTTCCTTGAGTCCAGGTGACTAGTGTTTTCCCAGTATTTCATATATTGAATATAGCAGGTTCCTCCACATCCAACCAACCTTTCTCAGAATATGGATCAACCACTTTCTTCTTGGGTCCCTTTTTGCTGCTTTTCGTAAGGAGCTTGTTCTTGCTGACCGCCATGGTGGTGCTCATTTAGCCAAAAGGGCAGAAGTGTCTTTTGTTCTATTTCTGATAGATTGCTACAATTTCCTCTTCCAACCTTTCTTTTAATTTTCTCTTTTAAAAAATGTTTTCTATCACCTCTTATTATCAAATGGTTATTTGTTTTTATATCCTTTTTATAGAATTCTATATTTAATTTGTGGGTGAATTTACTTTTTGAGGACATTCATAGTGAAGCTTTTTTTCCTTGCATGATCTCTTTCTCCCAGATAGGTTTTTTGAGGGGGTGGGGATGGGATGGGGTTGTCTGTGGCTTTCATACTAGAAACTTTGCCCAGATTATGGTAATTCTGGTTGTCTCCTCATAGTCAAGTATAAGATGAGAACAGAATTCTAATTTGTAAGGTTTGAGTACATAAATGACATTAGACTGAGATTCACTGTTTAGTTATCTGGTTGGGCTCTTTCTTTGCTAAACTTTTTTTTTTTTTTCAGACAAAGTCTCAAGCTGTCACCATGGGTGGAGTGCCCATGGTGTCACAGCTCACAACACCCTCCAACTCTTGGGCTTAAGTGATTCTCTTGCCTCAGCCTCCCAAGTAGCTGGGAGTACAGGCGCCTGCCACAGCGCTCGGCTATTTTTTTTTATTGTTGTTGTTGTAGTCGTTGTTTAGCTGGCCCGGACCAGGTTCGAACCCTCCAGCCTTGGTGTATGTGGCTGGTGCCCTACCCACTGAACCACAGGCGCTGCCAGCTAAACTTTTATCATTTTTTAGAACTTTTTGCTTCAGCTGATAGACTTCCTCAGGGAAGACTTTTTCAAACTCCTGCCCTGAAGCAAGGGCCTAAATGCCGGAGGGCTGAGTAGGACAACTGGCCTGGGAAGGAGGCAATGGATGCGCCATTTAGTGTCCATTTGTATTTGATTTCCCTCTCATTTTTGGCATAGTGTACCTGTTCGTCCTGTATACTTTAATTGAGAATTTTTATATTTTTTACTAAAGAAGAAATGTTCTTTTGCTGGGTCAGGAGAGGAACATTTGCCTAACTGTGCAAGTTGGGGAGAGGACCTGGGAATCTGCTTCATAAACAGCCTATCAGCCAGTCCTCAGTTTTAACTCAGTCGTTACCCAGGGATAACTGGTACCTTCAATTCCTGAGCCTTTTTGGGTTGCTGGTATTAGTCCAGTTGGTACTTGTCGAAGTTTGTGCTCCCGGCTTTCTGGACTTGCCAGTGCATTTAGCCCTGCTATTTCTGCTTTCTGTATTCTAAAATTGTGTTTTAATTGTACTCTCTTCCATTCTTTCCATCTCTATGGATTTATGTCTCAGATCCTATTCTATTTCAGTGGCATTTCATGAGGGGACAGATTTTTTTATTTTTTTGATTTTTTTTTTTTTATGTTAATTTCAGGTGTCTAAATAATTTCATTAAAATTTTTTGAAATATGTCCCAAAAGATAAGTTTAGATGCTTAAATGACAATGCTTGTCTGTACATAAATTTTTCTTTTTTAGTTTATTTATTTATTTATTTATTTATTTATTTTGAGACAAAATCTCACTATCTTGCCCTCGGTAGAGTGCCATGGCATCACAGCTCACAGCAACCTCCAACTCTTTGGCTTAAGCGATTCCCTTGCCTCAACCTCCCAAGTAGCTGGAACTTTAGGTGCCTGCCACAACACCCAGCTATTTTTTTTTTGCAGTCATCATTATTGTTTAGCTGGCCCAGGCTGGGTTCTAACCTACCAGTCTCAGTGTATGTGGCCAGCACTGTAATCATGGTGCTATGGGCCCCAAGCCTTTGCAGCTTTTCTTATGCATGCTGTTAAGACGGAAGTTTTTTGATTTTTTGTTTGTTGATTTGTTTGTTTTTTTGAGACAGAGTTTTACTTTGTCACCCTTGGTAGAGTGCTGTGGCATCATAGCTCACAGCAACCTCAAAACTCTTGGTCTCAAGCCATTCTCTTGTCTCAGCCTCCCAAGTACCTGGGGCTACACCTGCCTATTTTTAGAGGAGGGATCTTACTCTGGCTCTGGCTCTGGCTCTGACTTGTCTCAAACCTGGGAGCTCAGACAATCCACCTGCCTCAGCCTCCCAAGTTCTGGGATTACATGCATGAGTCCCCTAGCCTGACCCTAAACTAAAGTTTTAAATTAAGAATCTGAAAGATCAAGATGTCTAGAATCCTTTTTTACCACTTACCTCCCAGACTTTACTGGTGCTTTTAACATGAAAGGAGTAAAGAACTTAACTTTCTCCTTTATACCAATGAAATAGCCAAAAATTATCAATAAAACTTCCTGGAAGAAAGTAAGTGACCAAGACCAGTTGTGTAATTAATTGATCTCTGAAAAAGTTAAGGTAATGTTGTAGTTCTTATGGAAATATGATTGTTGGCTTGGCACCTGTGGCTCAAGTGGCTAAGGCGCCAGCCACATACACCTAAGGTGGCGGGTCGAATCCAGCCCCGTCCCGCCAAACAACATTGAGGGCTGCAACCAAAAAATAGCCAGGCGTTGTGGTAGGCACCTGTGGTCCCAGCCACTTGGGAAGCTGAGGCAGGAGACTCGCTTGAGTCCAGGAGTTGGAGGTAACTGTGAGCTGTGATGACATGGCACTCTACCCAGGGGAACAGCTTGAGGTTCTGTCTCAAAAAAAAAAAAAAAAAAGAAAAGAAAATATACTGGCTTGGTGCTCACAGTACAGTTGTTATGGCACCAGCCACATACACTGAGGGAGGCGGGTTTGAAT
>CAUYQV010047970.1:0-18529 GCA_963574575.1 Galagoides demidoff
CGGGCGCCTGTGGTCCCAGCTACTTGGGAGGCTGAGGCAGGAGACTCGCTTGAGCCCAGGAGTTGGAGGTTGCTATGAGCTGTGATGCCATGGCACTCTACCCAGGGGGATAGCTTGAGGCTCCGTCTCAAAAAAAAAAAACAAACAAAAAAAAAAAAAAACTTTTGTTCCATGTAAGAAAAGGGTCTGGCTGGGTCCTTGTGCTTTTCCCACGTGAATGGCCTCCCTTCTCCTTCAGGCCTGTACCACCAAGGGCAGCTTCTCAGGACCTTTGGCCTGTGTCCAGTTTTTCTTGTGAATGTGGGGGAGTCTGTGAATGGGTACAAGCTCCCCTTGTATGTGTTCCCAGAGAGTATATGCTCTTGTGCTATTTCATAAGCTGGTTTTTAGATCTTTGGTCTTTAGGAATTTGTTAATAAGCTCAGCTGAATTCTTCTTAACCACTTGTATTGTGGTCAGTCTCTCCTTAGAGGCACCTGTCCACCCATAGAGTTCAGGCTACTTAGATGCCCTATAACCTCAGCTCTTTGATGGATTCATGAGAAGGTATAATTTTGAAGATTACCTGGCTTTGTCATGTTTTTAGGGAGCAATACTTTTTCCAGTTTTTTGGGTCTTACTCACACTCTTAATGTAATTCACACCTCTTTATTTTGTTGGCAAATGACCAACCCATTATATCTCTAATCATTTTTCTTGTTTAGCTGATTTTAAGGACAGGCTTGACTTATCTTTGAAAATTCACACACACACACACATACACACACCACACACTTTCCCCCTCACATTTCTTTGCTGTTTGCAGTATATGTCATGTACACTTTTAAAAGACTATCAAAATGTTAAGGAAATAACTATTCAGGATATTGCAAGCCACAGTAATTGTAGATTCTCATTAAAACCTGTGGGAGCTATGCAGTAATTTGACCATTAAGTGTTCTGAACATTATTGTAAGGTGTGTAATTTATTATTCTCTGAGTTGCTTTGAAAGAGTAAAATGCTTTGAAATTGCTTTAGCTTTTTTGATTTCTGTCCTATAAATAGTCATGTTCTTTAGAGAAAAAATATACATCTATAAAATTTTCTTTACTATTAATAGGCTCTTAGATATAATTGAAAGGAATTCAAGGATTTAAAAATTTTTTTTAAGAGTAATAGAATGTTAAGCACTATGCTAATGTGATGTGTGATTTTCCTCAGTAAAGATAGTTTCTCATTATATTTGGTTCAATTCTAATTTTATAGTTATAATGGAGAATGGGATCTAGCTCAAAAAGCATTGGATGATATTATATACAGAGCCCAGCTAGAATTATATCCAGAGCCATTGCTGGTAAGTACCTTACTTATTTGTGTAAATTTTATAATTTAAGATTTCTCAGCTTAGACCTATAAATTGAGAAGGAGTCATTCACAGTTCATTAATATGTCATTAATACTCAGTGATTCATACTTTTGTTACACTTGGAAAATTTTCCAATTTGAAAAGGTATATATAAAAATTGGAAATTTCATTAGACTAACTTCCTAGATATCTCTAGTCTTTTTAACTTGTAAGAATGTTCTCCTTGACCATTCTCCTAAGTGAAGTATCACAAAAATGGAAAAACAAACATTACAAATACCCAGTGCTAAATTGGAATTAGTAGATTAACACCTACATACTCACAAGGGAAAAAAACTCAGTGAAATTTGAGCAGGGAGGAGTGGGGAAGGTGGGAAAAGGCGAAGGAGTTGAGTAAATTCCTACCCAAAAGGTACATTGCATGGGTATGTGGACCCTACCTGGGAGTGGGTGTAGGACACCCCTTCTAATCAGACTTTAATCTTACTAACTACAAAATCTAATTGTTATACCCCCACAATACTGTGAAGGAAAAAAAAAAAGAGTGTTCTCCTTAACATACTTTAGCTGCATACTTAATAATTAGCACTTAGAAATATAATATTTTAAAAGCTTTAACTTCATCACTTATGTATTTTTTAACTATGGGTTTTCTGAGCTCATACTTCTTATTCTAAAGGATTTATGTGGCATCTTATGAAATACTTTGGAGAGGGCATTCTTTATATGAACTTATTAGCACATTTAGCGCCATGTTCTATGTAAGGGTAAAATAGTGCATCTGTTAATGTCAATCTTAAAGCTATATTTTTGCTCCAATTGCCTAATGGATGAGGCATTGGCCTCCTTAAACTATTTTTTCCTTCTTAGGTTGCTAATGCAATAAAGGCTTCATTGCCTCATGGTGCCATGAAATCTAGTAAGGAAGGTACGAGGTGCATTCAAGTTGAAATCACACCAACTTCCTCTAGAATATCAAGAAATGCAGTAACCAGCATGTCAATAAGAGGACATAGGTGGAAAAGACATGGTAAGAATACACAAGTCAGGGCATTATTGATTCTTTCACATTTCTCTCTGTACTTCTGGTGCTGTAACTTTCAACTTTAGTAAATAGTACCATAGTAGTCTGGAAGGAAGAGTTGTGGAGTCACCCTTAACTCATTATCCAGGAGCAATAGGCAACAAGAAAAATGGAGCCTCTTATAAGGTTACACGTATGAATGAAAATTTATTTAAGAATCATGTTAGCTTTTAAATTTTATTTTGGTAAACTGGAAGAGTACGGAATATGCATTTCAAAATTATTCATATATTTTGGGTTTCTATTTATAAGTATCTGCAAATATTCCTAAATTAATGTTTCTGATTTTTAATTAATTTTTTAGCAAGTAGACTTGCCTATTAAAGTAGAATGACTAATGGAGACTTGAAACATTTTCCCTGGACTTCCTGGTAAAGAATGACGTAGTAGTAATGAAAGACGAGACATTTCTATTTCCTTGAAATTATTTTTCTTTCAAGATTTTCTTATGTGTTATTATTTCCTTGTCTGGAAATATTTTATTATTTTAACATTTTACTGGAAGTTAATTTCATTCACCATGGCTTTGTCCAATGTTTTCCTTTCTTCTCTTTTAATTCATTATTCTTTATTTAATTTCTTAAGCTTTTTATAACTTCTGTCCTATCTTGAAGTTATTGCAATAGCAAGAATCAGTGAAAGAGAGGGATTACTGTCACCTTCCTCAGAGAATAACCATTGGATAAGAAGTAAAAACCCACTTTTTCACCCCAAGCAAACATGTATATTAGGGATAAAACAAAATCTATCTCTGTCTTCTTCTTCCTATTAAGTGAAATGAAATGGTGGTTTCTTTTGATATATTCAGTTCCAGCTATATCATGTTCTCTATAGAGAAAATGGGAAAAGATAAGAATGATTTTGTTTATGGTGAACTAGAAAGTTAATGATGAGAACAGTTACCACTGTTTTTTCACTCAAGACAATCTAGGAGATTGTATGTCAAAAAAGGATGACAATGCAATTATGGCACTTACTTAGTGATCATTTTTTTATCTTTTTCCCCGAAAGTTAGTATGACAATTCTTGAAAGTCCCATAGGAAGGCATAAAAGAGGTGATGATGTTTGTCAGTAACAAGGCAGATTGTGCTAGTGTTTAAAACAAACTCTAAACATACTTCATTTGCTTTCATGAAAATTATGCTGCTGGATGGGGCTAGATTACAGGTAGAAAGTCATTTAGCTAGATATGGTGGGTACCCTAAGATCAGTTTTGTGTTTTATTTGCAGTTTTTGGCCGGGGCTGGGTTTGAACCCACCACCTCTGGCTTATGAGGCCGGTGCCCTACTCCTTTGAGCCACAGGCGCTGCCCCCCTAAGATCAGTTTTGTTTTGTTTTGTTTTGTTTTTCAGAATCAAGGTCAATTTTTCTGTTTTGGCATTGATGTGTAAAAAAGGCACAGAGACCATGAACCCGATCTTAATGGTCACTGTGGCCATGATTGCTCCCAATAACTGCTACTGGAAACACAAGAATGAATTTTCATTTCTTTTCTACTTCTTCCTATTTAGGTTGATACATTGGGAATTAGGGGGGAAGTGTAGTTCCTACAGTTAAAAATGTGAAACGTGATTCTCCCTCATATTTGTGTGTGTGTCCAGGTACACATTTAACAGAAACAGACATGTAATGTACCCTGCAATAAAATGGAAGCCATTTTCCAGAAATATTTTATAGGAAACACGAGATAATACTGCTTGAATATATTGTACCTCTTAGATTCTTCCATGTATTCCAGGTTCCACCTTCATTACCGTTTGAGGAGTTGGCTCTCTATCTAGGGTTACAGCCTCATTAAAGTAGCCTTTTCATCACCCATCACTCTTCACTACTCTAGCACGTCACGTGTGGAGCAGATATAGAGCACAGTGTAGCGTTGTCCACCACTCTTCTGCAGTGTGAATTCACTTTATCTAGTGGACTCTAAGACATTCCTTGTCTAAAGCTCTTATTTGTTCCCACAGGTAGATTGCATTTCCCCTTTTAGGGTAGTCTTGGGTTTCCTTTCTAGAGTAGTTCTTTCTGCTAAGTTGCCATGTTCTGCTGAATTAAAAATGTTTCTATTTTGTATCCTGTTGGTCCTGCTTCCTAGTTGAACACCTTATCATCCTAGGCTCTCTAGCCAGCACTGTCTTCTTATAGGAAAAAGTATCTTTGCTGTAGTTCTTAAATATATAGACACTTTTCAAGTTACAGATGCATTTTTCAATTTGCTTTTGTTTGTAAATGAACTATATTTATTGTATTTATGTGTAAACTATAACAAAATTTAATTTGTTTACATATTTCTTTAGAAGGCCTGTAGATTCTAGGGTGACCCACAATAGCCGTTTTATCCCATGATGTTTCTGAAGCACAGCAGTGTAGAATAGAAGTTCTGTTTATGTCTGTGCAAAACACATTCAAAGTTTCTATGTTTGATGGGACTCTAAATGTGTTTCCCACTTCACCCGTGTATCCAACCTTCCCTCACCATGCTGATCCTCACAGGAGGAGGGTTTTCTTCTCAAACCTTTGATCGTGTGTACTGTAGAAACAAGGAATGTATATTCCAAAGCCAGTGGTGATGAGGGTCAGCAAAAGAGAAAGGACAAGAAACGTGAACTTTAATGAATATTGGTTTTTGTCTTCTCATTCTCCCTGCAATTTCTTTGTTTTTCCCAATTCTGAGAAAGAAGAAAGCAACTGACCCTTTCTCTGTTGGATCTATTCCCTTCTTTTTTTAAATGTAAAGATGTTGATTCTGAGCCAAATATGTGTGACTATGGCCCAAAGAGCCACCTCCAAGAAACCTTGAGCAAGTGGTCTTGCCATGGATGACTTAAAGTTTGGTTTAACACATTTTGGGGAGATGGTAATTACATGTAAAGTCATAAATCAATACGTGGAAGGCACGCATTGATTTGGCCTAAAAAGGCAGGACATCTCAAAGCAGAGCATTACAGGTTGTAAGTGGGTTTAGAGATTCTTTGACTTTTTAAAAATTTCACAGCTTTATAGGGGTTACATTTTGGTTACATAATTTGCATTTGTACCTTTTAAGTCAATGTTGTAAGTATGCCTTTCCCCTAGAGTATGTGTATTGCACCTGTTAGGTGTAAGCTTACTTTACCTATCCTCCCCCTCCCTTCTTTTCTTTTTTCTTTTATTTATCTTCATTTATTGCCTCTCTTCCTTTTTCTCATCTTTCTGTCTTACTTGGGTAGAAGAAGGAGTGAGTGAAGTTCTCTCATGGAAACAGCCAAGCAGAACTTTCTTTATTTGTTTTTTCTTTTCTTTCCACCTCCCTCTAGCCTTAAGGAATATAAATAATTAAGCCACGGGAATGTGTTGGTGTGTTTGCATATGCAAGTCACCAAAAATGATTACACGGCAAACAAATACACCAAATTGAAGCAGTTAATGACATTTGTTCTTTTCTATTATTGGCAATAGAAAAATATTTTATCTTTACTGCCAAAACTCATGTTAGTCTTTTTAAATTAACTTTGAACAGTTTTAATTATTTGCATTTTAAAATATTTTTTGGGCTATTCTAGAATGTATTTCATGATTCTCTAAAGTTTCGTGCATCTGCCATTTTTCACTTAATGATAAGAATTATCAGTAGTTTTTATTTTAATGGAAACTATTCTAAAAAGAGGTGAAAAAATTACTTTATCCTTAACATTTTCACCCATTTAAGAACATGGTTCCTTTGCCATGGTCTTGTTGTTGAATCACAAACTCAAATTTCTACACTGCTATTTTGACTAGTTCTATTATTTGCTTGGACATGTATTTTTTTCAGTTAATGAACTTTATTTTTTAGAGCAGTTCTAAGTTAATAGCAAAATTGAACTAGCGTAGAGAACTCACAAATATTCCCTGGTCCCACACAAATAGCCTCCACTGCGATCAATATCCAGTACCAAAATGGTTCTTTCATAAGGCCCAGTAATTTAAATTTTGATCAAACAGTGCATCCTCATAACTAAGTAGGGTGATTTTTAAAGAAAGCTTCATTTTAACTGAGATATTATTTTGGAGAGATTTATTTGAGAAGTAATAGCATGTTTGTTGATTCACCCTACTTTTTACTTGATTATATTATTTTAGTCTTGAGGTGGAGTCTTGCTTTGTTGCCCAGAGCTGGAGTGCAGTGGTACAATCATAGATCATTACAGCAACCACTAGGCTCATACAATCTCCCTGCCTCAGCTTCCCAAGTAGCTAGGATTATGCATGAAACCATGCCCAGCTAATTCTTTAATTTTTTGTAGGGACAGGTTCTTGCTATGTTACCCTAGCTGGCCACTTGATTATTTTAATATTTTACAGACATGGCTTAACTTCATATTGCATTTTTCAAATTTTTTAAACTTTGTATTTAAATCTTTGGGAAAATTTTAGTGACTTTCTAATTCCATGTCAATACATATATTTAGAAAATAAAATTACAATGTAGAATTATTGCTCTTGACTTTTAAGGATCATATTCTCAGCATTGATAGATTTATGTATTGCTAATTCTTTTATCTGTATTGTGTTTCATTTAGTCTAGTGATGGAGAATAATCCAAAAAGGTATATTTTGCAAACCTAGGTTTTCAAGCCATCTACAAATTGAGGGTTATCTAGGAGTCATAATTATCACAATCACAAAAGTGATATTTATAAACTAGATACATTGAGTTTTGCCCTACTTGTTTTTAGTCCTAGCACATGTTAAATATTTTATTTTAATTACTTTGTGTTTAATGTTTTTAACTTTATCTAAGAGTGTATAGTAGTGTATAGTTTTAAGTAATAAGGAAGAATTAAGGCCAGATGTGGTGGCTCACACCTGTAAATCCTAGTACTCTGGAAGGCTGAGGCGAGGTGGGAGGATTGCTTGAGCCCAGGAGTTGCATGAACAACATAGCAAGACCATCTCTCTACAGAAAATTTAAAAATTAGCTGGGTGTACTGGGTGGTGCATGTCTGTGGTCCTAGCTACTCAGGGGGTAAGTTAGGAGGATCACTTGAGCCCAGGAGTTTGAGTAGCAGTGAGCTATGATGATGCCACTGTACTCTAGCCCAAGCAGCAGAGTGAGACCTGTCTCAAAAAAAAAAAAAATTAAAATTAAGACATATATGTAGGGGCAGCACCCACAGCTCAGAGGGTAGGGTGCTGGCTGCATACTCCAGGGCTGGTAGGTTTGCATCTAGCCCCAGCCTGCTAAAAAAAACCAAAAAACAAACAAAAAAGACATATGTATATTTTTAAAGCTTCTAATTTAGTGATACTGAGTATTTGGTATCACTAAGATATCAACTTAGTAGATGAGAAAAGAAAAGAAACAGAAAATATACAATTCATGTTGGGAAATAATTTATTTAAAACTGGTTATTGAAACATAAAAATATTGGGGTACCTGTAGCTCAGTGGTTAGGGCGCTGGTCATATGCCCCGGGGCTGGTGGGTTCGAACCCAGCCCAGGGCCTGCTAAACAAACAACAACAACAAAATAGCCAGGTGTTGTGGTGGGTTCCTGTAGTCCCGGCTATTTGGGAGACTGAGGCAAGAGAATCACTTGAGCCCAAGAGTTTGAGGTTGTTGTGAGCTGTGACTCCATAGCACTCTACCAAGAGTGACAAAGTTAGACTCTGTCTCAATTAAAAATAAACAATAAATTGTTAATAAAAATTAATAATTTTGTTAAAAATATTAACAAATTTATGTGGTACAATAACATTGATGAAGCATAAAAAAGTACTCAATTTCTAACTGTTGAACAAGTCTAAGTATAATAGATATATTTCAGCAAAATATTTTTTAGTAATTATTTACAAATATTTTAAAATATTTAAGGTTGTGTTTCTAAAACTACAGATAATAAACTGTCATAATCTTGAGATAGAATATTTATTTTGTGAATCTGATTTATGACTTTATGAGAAAAATCTTTATTTAAGGAGAAACTCTTCGCTAAGAGTTACAGAAGCATTTTTGAAAAACAAAGAAATGGTAATAGTTTTAAACTCAAAAGTAGCAAACTTTAAAGTATTGGCTATTTGCATCATTTCTACTTCTGCAACAAAGAAATTAATAATAATCATGTTTTTGTTTTAAATGTCTATACTTACTAAGGAAATTTAGAAAATAAAAATTATCTGTCAGTTTTATAAAAAGACACAAATGTTTTGAGTATCATATTTAGAAGCTCCATTATTTTCAGATTCTAAGATGCTATTTGAGGAACAGATTTTCCTTTCCTAATATACATGATAAAACATTTGGACCAAAAATAAATATTTTCTTTTGATTGAGAGTTACATGAATTTTAACTGGCTTTTTTGATGTAGGACTTTGTTCATGGAGGGCAAAGTGAAATGTTAAGGAAGTGTTAGGTAACTCGAGGAAAAGAGATATGCTAACCAAAGACCTAAAATGTGTTGGTACGTTTGACCCATGTGAACATTATGTTTAAGAAAGGAAAGACTGGGGCGGCGCCTGTGGCTCAAAAGGATAAGACTCTGGCCCCATATGCCGGAGGTGGCAGGTTCAAACCCAGCCCTGGCCAAAAACTGCACAAAAAAAAAGAAAGGAAAGACTGTACAGAATCTTGGCATGGCCGATTTTTGAAAAAAAAAGAAAAATCTTATTCTATTTCTATTTCCAGGTAAGAAAAAGAAAACAATCTACATAGAGAAGCAAGATATTTCAGAATTATTGGTTTTATGATGCAAAAAAACTTGGTTATAAATTATTGTGTTCTATATTTTACTGAGGAAGCCTTCTATAATTTTTCTTACTTAAGGAAGTTATCACTTGTTAGGGAGTGCTCTTCTCTCTTCCATTTTTTAAAGAACATTCACTGCACATTGCACACCAAGGAAGAAATGGCCTATTTATAAATAGTTTTATGATAGGTATTTTGCTGACCTGTTTTTGGTCTGCCTGGTTAGGGGGATCTTTAATAATCGTAAAGCATTCACCTGATCCAGCAGCATCCATATGTTGCAATTCTCTAAGATTTGTTGTTGTTTTTTAAAAACTTAATAAGAATTACAAGAGATGTTATTGAGAGTGGCTGAGTCCATCACAATAAGGAGAATTCTGTCATTTCCAGTATACACAACCAAAGCTAAAGATTTGACTATTTACTTGAGGAAACTAGTCCTAACAAGTGTGTCTCAATAAATCATACTGTTCCAGACTGTTTTTCTGTGTGCCCAGGCTGCTTTTTTTTTTTTTTAACTTAGAAAGTTTACTTTTTACTTCAAGTGTCAAGTTTCAACATCTTGGTTTTCATTTTTATTTTTAACTGGTCCTCATTCTGTGTCTTCGCAGTAGCTTCACTTTCCTCTAATTGGCTCTTCTTTCTACCTTGGCACACACTTATGCTCATTATTTTGTTGCACAGATGTGACTTCTATTGATAAAAGAAAATGCTAGTAAAGTATACAAATAATTTATCTGTGTTCTTGTCAATGGCTACCCATTGCAATCAGAATGAAATTTAGATTATACTATGCCATATGGGGCCCTGGTAATAGGACCTCTTACCTACTGCTTTGGCCTCACGTTAGGACCACTCTCACCCTGGTTCACTGGACTTCTTCCTTCTAACTCTTCACTGTACCAAGTCATTTCTTCCTTAAGGGCTTTGTCTAGTTGTCTGGAGTATTGAGCTGAAATCTGAATGATGAAAATGGGCCTTGAATACTTTTCCTTCAGATTGTTGTGTAGACAGCACTTTTTCATCATTCAAATCTCAGCTCAAATGTCCCTTCCTCAAAGAAGTCTTCCTAGACCACCCATCTAAAGCAGTCTTTGCCCCTTACTACCGTGCATAGTTTCTTCCACTACTGTTGTTTTTTTCATTGCATTTTCTGCTATTTAAGTTCTGTTATTTACTAATTTTTGTATTACAGCGTAAGCACTGTTCCCATATAACAGTGAGGGCAGTCTTTGTCTGGCTTGTTGGCTATTGTTTTGTTAGCACCTAAAACAGTATTTGACACAATAATAAATTATAGTTGAATGAATGAATGAGTGAATGAATATTAAAGAAATTTATAACATAAGGTGATGGGCGGCACCTGTGTCTCAGTGAGTAGGGTGCCGGCCCCATATACTGAGGGTGTGGGTTCAAACCCAGCCCCGGCCAAACTGCAACAAAAAAATAGCCGGGTATTCTGGCGAGCACCTGTTGTTCCAGCTACTTGGGAGGCTGAGGCAAGAGAATCACGTAAGCCCAAGAGCTGGAGGTTGCTGTGAGCTGTGATGGCACGGTACTCTACTGAGGGCAACAAAGTGAAACTCTGTCTCCAAAAAAAAAATCAAAAAACATACATATATATATATAACATAGGGTGAGCAATTTGTTGCTTTTCTTATTTAAGAACAGCATAACAACATGATCATAAACTGGGTAAGAAGGTATTCACTTACGTTACAGTAATTAAAGAGTTTTCATTGTAGTTTTTTCTATATGTATATGTATTTTCATTATATTTAAACTTTTTTGATACTTCACTGTTGTCTAATTAATATTGCCAAACATTTTCCCAAGTTCTCCTAGTAAATCCAGTTATTTTAATGGCTTCGTAATATACCACATTGAATTGATTTTTTTTTTTTTTGAGACAGAGTCTCACTTTGTAGCCCTCAGTATAGTGCTGTGGCATCACAGCTCACAGCAACTTCAAACTTGTGGGCTTAAGTGATTTTCTTGCCTCAGCCTCCCAAGTAGCTGGCACTATAGGTGCCTGCCACAACACCTGACTATTTTTTCTTGTTGTTGTTGTAGTTGTTATTGTTGTTTGGCAGGCCTGGGCCAGATTCAAACCTGCCAGCTCTGGTGTACATGGCCGGTGCCCTAACTGCTAAGCTATAGGCACCAAGTCAAAATTTATTTTCTTATACACTTATATTCCCTTAAAGCATCTTCTGTAAATTTTCTTAATGAAGGGATTAAGTTCTATTCTTTAGCTGTGTATGCCATCCTTTGGATAACATAATAAGAACTATAGATTTGAAAAAAGATTTTTTTTGATGTTACTAAGCATTTTTCTAAACCTGTATTTAGATATGGGTATTGCACTTTTCCCAAACAAGAAGTCTTTGCTTTCCTTTGCTACCTAAAAATTCCTATTAGATAAGCTATATATATTTTTCTTCTTTTGTCCACTCAAGTAATCCATCCCTAGCTTACTTTTCTCTTGTCAGATCTTCTGCATGTTTTTTCATTGTTATATATTCTAATAATAATTTTATCTCAATAGGAGATTCATTCAATTTATAAATCAAAGATTTATTAGGTATCTATAAACATACAAGCTACGTCCTGTTATTAGGTATATAGCAGTGACTAAACAAAATAAAAATCTCAGCCCTCATGGAACTTCCCTCTAATAAATAACATGAATACATAATTGTAGGTTCGAGAGTGGTAAGTGCTAAAAAGAAATAAAATAGGGAAGAGGGTAGATTGAATATGAGAAATATTGAAACTTTTGATGGGCTGATCAGGGAAGACTTCACTATAAAGAAAATTATTCAGAAAAAACCTGGAGGAGAGTAAGGAGATGAGCCATTCATCCACTTGCAGAAGAACAGCCAGGAGGCCAGTAAGAAAGTGTGGGTCAAGAGATTGGGGTTACAGAGTTTATTAATGTAAGGGAAGAAGTCAGAGAGGTAATAGAGAACACAATCATGTTAACAAATGTTTGTTTGGGTTACCTAACAATCTTTCTTTTTTTTTTTTTTTTGGAGTTTTTGGCTGGGGCTGGGTTTGAACTCACCACCTCCAGTATATGGGGCTGGCGCCCTTCTCCTTTAAGGCACAGGTGCCGCCCATCTTTTTTATTTTTTAATTTCCCACAGGATTGTGTTCCTGTTCTTTCTAGCTCTGTACAGAATTACATGCTTTTCTTTTTATGAATTCAATAAGCAGTTTTAAAAGTCTGCCATTTGTTACCATTTTTGAGTGATAATATGCATCAAAAATTTGTGTTTGGCTGGGTGCCCGTAGCTCAGTGAGTAGGGTGCCGGCCACAGACACCAAGGCTGGTCAGTTCGAGCCTGGCCCAGGTCTGCTAAACAACAATGACAACTGCAACCAAAAATAGCTGGGAGTTGTGGTGGGCGCCTATAGTCTCAGCTACTTGGGAGGCTGAGGCAAGAGAATCACGTAAGCCCAAGAGCTTGAGGTTGCTGTGAGCTGTGACGCCATGGCACTCTACTGAGGGTGACATAGTGAGACTCTGTCTCAACAAAACAAAACAAAAAAACTCCCCCACAAAACAAAACTAAAATAATAGACAAGTATGAGTGATATATTATATACCTTTATATTCTGGCCTGCGGTCCTCAGACATCTGCATAAAAGCTACCACTTATGCTTTTCTAATTATCAGTAGGAGAATATTGCTCATAAATCTGACGTGTTGTTTACAGTACACTTTGGGCTCCTCAACTGCATAGGTTCTGCTATGGTTTGATTGTGTTCCCCAATGTTTATATGTTGGAAACTTAATCCCCAATGCAACAGTGTTGGGATGTGGGCCTACCAAAAAGGTGATTAGGTCACGAGGACTCTGCCCTTATGACAGGATTAATGTTATTAGTGCAGGAGTGAGTGAGTTGGCTCTAGAGTGGGCTCTTGATAAGAAGATGAATCTGCTCCCCCTCTGCCCCTTCATGCAGGCTTGTTTGTCCTTCTGACTTCCACTGTGGGATGACTCAGTGAGAAGTCCCCTGCTAGATGTGCGTCCCCCAGCCTTGGACTTCCCAGCCTCCAGAACTCTGAGAAATAAATCTGTTGTTTATAAATAACTCAGTTTCAGAGCATTTTGTTCTAGCAGCACAAAATAGACTCAGACAATTTCTGTGCTGCTTCTCCCCCACCCCAGGGAGAATCTCAGTGTTTGCCAGCTCACTCTCTGTCCAGACTCCAGGTGCATCAACCCTGCTGCCCAGATACTGACCAACCAGACCATCCTCATCACTGCCTGTGCACTCTCCCATTAGGAAGTCTGGCCTCTGGCCAAGGCCCCTCCCATTCCATGTAAAAGCTAATTATCTGTAAGTGCTTCCTGCAGCAATTTCTTTAGGGAGGTGAAAGTGCTTGATTAGAGTGTTTTCTTGGCATCATTAAGTTTATAACTGGGAATGGGAAGTGACTGGTTTGCGGATGGAGACTTTCCTCAGGTGGGACCTGTGTTTGAGGAAGCTGGCCTCAGGCTGGACTACTCCTGGGCCCATCACAGGACCTGAGCTGAGCAGCCCTCATTGACCTGTCATCAACACCTTCCTTCTGTCCTGCCCAGAGGCCCCTCCAAAGGAGGCACAGGACAAAGAGTGGGGAGACCAGGATTAGAGTCCTGTCCCTGGCATTAACTTGCTGGGTGGCCTGTGTAGTCTCTTCCCTTCCATGGACGTTCATTTCCTCATCACTCAGCCTATACTTTATGGGTTAACTGCTGTGAGAGATTTGGGTGCAGGAGCTTCCTTCAGTGGCTCACCCTTGGTGGCGTGTGTGTGTGTGCATGTTACCTGATCACCCAGTGTGATATGCACTCTAGATGAGGTCAGACAGGAGTGGTGTGGCAGTGGGGAGGGCAGAGACCACCTCTGTCTTGGGGAGAGGGGTGTGTGTTTACAGAGGAGGTGGCATCTGAATTGGGCCTGAGAGGGGAATTAGGAGTGAAAATCGGGAAGATGATCACTTCAGCATCAAGCGAATTGGGTTTGAAGTGTCTGTGGGACATTCAGGCAAATTATTTTTGGGTGAAACATAAAATCATCCAATAGCAGTTTGGATAGTAGATATGGATCTTGGGATAGAGGGCTGGGTTTGGGGGTTGTGCTGAGTCACTGAGGCCACTTGGATTTGGGTGCCTTGTCTGGGCACAAAGTGGCCTGGCAGCAAAGCCTGGCATATGCCAGTGTAGATTGATGCAGAGGAGATACTGAGAAGGCAAAAGGTTAGAGGTAGCTAGTTAGAGAGGGGAGGATCCCTCCCAGAGGAGAGTGGCCTAGGCTGAGAGAATTCAGTGGGCTAAGGCTTATTGAGAGGCCGAGGGGCAGAGGGGCTGAGAGGCAAGGTTTGCTTCCAGTGGTTTCCCAAATCCTTTGGAAACATGTAATTTCTCCCTTCCTCCTACCCCTTTGCACCCCACTCTCCATCTCAGCCTTTCAATATTTTGTTTCTGTCTGCCTTTGTCTCTCCGTCTCTGCCTCATTCCTGCTTCATCTTTGTGTCAGTGCCCAGGTCTGTGGTGTAGGTGCTCTGGAAGTGTATGTTGAACTATAGAAATCCAGGGATAGTACTACGTTCCTCTCTCTTTCCTTTGGGGGTTGGTAATTATATGTGCTATTGCTTGTGGTCAGGAATCAGAAGATGTCACACAAGTGGGCCCCAATTCGAAAGTGTGTGCAGACAGGAGGCCCAGAGAGCAGCCCTGATGGGAAGACAGGGCAGGCTAGGATTCTGGGGCCCACATCTAGGGTGGATGACTGCAAGCTACCATGTGAGGAGGGGGAGAAGGATGGCACCACCATGTGGTAGGCAGTCTCTCATTTAATGATTTCGAATGTCCTGTGAGGTTGGTATTTTTATCCCCATTATTTAAAGAAAAACAATCCCATATGAGACTGGCATTATTATACCCATTTAGACTCAAGTAGGCAAGGAAATTATTTCATTAGTAAGGGCCAGAGGCAGGATTCAGACCTGGGTAGGCCTGACTCCAATGGCTGTGCATGTTAGGAAACTATAAGAGTTGGCTCAGGAGCTGGAAAGCCTAGAGCCCACAGGTGTGGGGCCCTTCAGTGGCCTCCCACTGTGGTGTGCTGGGTTGGGTTGGAGTTGCCGAGATGGTGGTTGATACTAAGATCAACTTGGGTAGGAGGCAGCCTGCTGGCAGCAGGCTAAGTGACAGGTCAACAGCAATGGCATCAAAGGTCAGGGAAATTTGGCCTATGAAAAGCTATTAGATGGAAAAATGAGCAAAAACATATGAACAGGAAATTTATAGTAGGGGAAATCTAATCGACAAAAAACAAAAGCCCAAAGTAAATCCCAGCAAAACAAAATGATGTAAAAAGATTCTCAGCCTCATTAGTAAGTGGAGACATGCCTATTAAAATATAATTTTTGCACCCACTGAGTTGGCAAACATTTAAAAATCTGACAATATCAATATATATTAATATATTGCTGGTGGGAGTATAAATTGCTGCAGCCATGTTGCAAAACAAATTGGCAACACCAGTAAACGTAAAGATATGCAAACACTATGCCCCAGGAATTCCACTCCCAGACTGATACCTTTGGAGAAACTGGCATTTGTTCCCCAGAAGACATTTAGAAGAATATTTATAGCAGTGCTGTTTATAATAGCAGAAACTGGGAAACCACTCAAACACCCGTGGACAAGAGGATGCAGAGGTAGATTGCAATTGATTTGTTCAATGAAATACCATACAACAGGGAAAATAAATGGACTCTAGCCACATGCAACACCAGGAAGGAGTATCATACACTTAATGCTGACTGCAGGAGAACAAACAAAGTGCCATAAACAATATGATACCACTTATGTCAAGTAGAAAACCTTGTAAAACCAAACAATATGTATAGGCACTAAATCTCAAAAGAAAATAAGGAAATAATAACCACAAAACTCAGAGTAGTGGCCCATCCCGCATGGGAAAGTAAAAATATTAGATTTAGAAAGGCAGGCTTCTATGGTTTTTCTTACAAGGGTACAAGTGAATCTTTCTAAGAATAGAATATAATCTTCTTAACATAATAACTAAGAAAATGACATAAAGGTTATATTAACCAGTTTGATGAAAATATTTCAAATTGTATATGAAAACATCACCACACTGTACCCCATGAAAGTATTAATGTACACAGCTATCATTTAATAAAAAAAAGAAAGGCAAGATGACTTCTTTTTCTTTTTTAATTTCCTTTAGAATTTCTGGATATCGGGCATGTACCTATACATATATAGGTGCTCATTTTATTATTGTTTATACATTTGACAAATTTTCTCTCTTTTGGAGGGATGATTTGTTTCATAACTAATAAATTACCAAAAGAGGTCTGAAGCCTATGAAATAAGTTAGAGGGAAAGCAAGACAAGAAGCAATTGGCGACTGTGTAGACAGGACCCCACAGGTCCTCTGGGAAACCCAAGGGCAGCAAAGGAATCGGGGCCCATATCAGGCTGGGAGTGCTTTCCTGTGGTCAAGAATCTGTGGGATTTATGTCCTCATGTTAGCTATCTCTCCAGTACTGTCTTCTCCTATAACTGCCTTCGCTCACGATATTCCCTCCTTCAGCAGGGCCATTCCCTTGCCTTCCCTTGTCTGAAATGTGTCCTGAAGTCCTAGGTCAAAGTTTACTTTCTTGCATCCATTCTCCATTTACCGAAAGCTTATACTATGTGCCAGGCCTGGAGCAGCCAAGAGTGAACAAGTTGTGGTCCCCAGGCTTGCAAAGTGGCAGGGCAACAGGGGAACCAGACAGAGAGTCACACTATGGTAGTGCTTTTCCAAATCGCTGGTGCACGCAGGTCAGCTGTGCACCTGTTAATCGGCAGATTCCCAGGCCTCCCCCAGAGATTTTCATGGGGTAGGTCTGTGTGGGGCACAGGAATCTGCTCTTAAGAAACTCTCCCTGGATTTGATGCAATTGGTCTGGAGGCCTCACTTGAAGAATTGGGGCCCATCAGTGTGCTACATGCTGTGATGGTGGCAGAAGTGTGTGGGTGCCCCAAGGAGACACCTTCCCTGCTGAGGCGTGGGCCTACATCAGGGGCAGCTTCCACCATCAGGAGGCCTTGCTGTAGAGCCTCCTTGTGGGAAGTCACGGTCCCCACTGTGAGGGACATTTTTTCCTGGTGCACTTTTGCTTCAGCCCGGAGGCCTGGCATGCAGTGTGTGCTCACAGTTTTAGTCTGGGTTTGCAGAGACGAATTCTGGACTAGGGAGTGGACCGGAGCCAGTCCGTGGGTGGCACCAGGCCCTGAGATCATCAAGTTCTTGGTCTCTCTGAGTGTTCACCTTGGCTTATCTTCATGTGCATGTTGGTGACTAGGGCAGGATGCTGGTGAGTTTGACCAGTGTTACCATCTGAGTCAGGGATCAGGGTAGCATCTGCAACTAAGATTAAGGAGACTGGAGTGATTGAGACATTCCCCATTAGAGATTCTGTAGCTTCTTAGAAAAGGGCTTGATTGGTGCTGGAAGGAGGAAGATGAAGAAGGCCAGGAAGGCTGAGAGCCTTCTTGTATTGGCAACAGGGGTGCTTCCTGTTTCTAGGCCCAGAGCAGCCCCCCTTCTCTTCCCTGGGCCCAAATGAGGCCCCTCTCTGAGGGCCTGTTAGTGAAACACCTGGCATGAATCCAGTCCTGCCAGGGGCTGCCCGGCAGCTGTTTGTTCCCTTTTATTAAGCACATCCAGGTGAATTTTATTGCAGACAGTTCCCTGGGCTCCTGTTTCCACATTTGTCTCCTTTGAGCCTGAGATTGCCAAAGGCTTTCATAGCTAATGGACCTTACCATTCCCAAGAGCCACTTAAGGGAGGCACAGAACTCAGAGGTGGTAATTAGTCAAACAAAACGCAGACCTCTGGAGACCCACCGGAGCTGAGTGGCAAGAAGAGGCAGGGAGAGAAGCCTGAGTCTCAGCACAGGCTACCCCTCACCGTTCCCTACCTCCCACTCCTAACCAAGGAAGGACTTTTTGGTGCTTGGTGGCAGGGTCCTCGGGCAGGCTGGTGCCTGGGGGCGTCTAGGGGCTGCAATCGTACCTCTGTGCTAACCTTGACAAGTTACTGCCCTCTTTCTCCAACAGTTCTCATGTACTGACCCCTTGACTGAGCTCAGGTGCCATTCTCAGAAGGCAGGGTAACATTCTGCTCAAAATCTGGGCTTTTTTTTTTTTTTATTAATTGATCTCTGTATACATTGATGCAAACATGGGGTACATTGTGCTGTTTCATATACAATTTGAAACACTTTCATCAAGCTGGTTAACATAAATTTCATGTCATTTGGTTAATCATTGTAACAACACATTTATATTCTAGTTCTAGAAAAGTTCACTTGTAC